>CAUYRH010126100.1:0-10370 GCA_963574655.1 Perodicticus potto
GTGTGTGCGTGTGTATTACAGGTCCGTGTGTGCACGTGTGCAGGTTACTACAAGTATATGCGCACAGGTGTACTGCAGGTGTGTGTGTATTACAGGTCCGTGTGTGCACGTGTGCAGGTTACTACAAGTATATGCGCACAGGTGTACTGCAGGTATGTGTGTGTATTACAGGTCCGTGTGTGCACGTGTGCAGGTTACTACAAGTATATGTGCACAGGTTTACTGCAGGTGTGTGCATGTGTATTATAGGTCCGTGTGTGCACGTGTGTAGGTTACTACAAGTATATGTGCATAGGTGTGTTTTCGTGTGTATTATAGGCCCATGTGCACGTGTGCAGGTTACTACAAGTATATGCGCACAGGTGTACTGCAGGTGTGTGTTTGCATGGGGGCACAGCCTCACCTCATGCACTAGGGGCCTATGATAATGTCGTTGGACTTCAAAAAAGGCTTAAGAAACAGAAACATCTCTATCTGATGGGATGTCCACGTAAGCAGCCAGGTTTATTGGGAGATGACGGCCAACATGAAGAGAATTTCTTTCCCGACTCAGAGGAGAGGTGAGGGGCAGGCTGCAGGCCGTGTTTGTCTTCCACCAACCGCAGCCATGACCACCTTCTGAGTCAGTAGCCAGGAGCTTGGCAAGGTGCATGCATGGGATGTGAGCAGATCAGGCCAGCATCCAGAGACTTCCTCACTTCCCCAAATCCTAGGGTGATCCTACAACCAGGGCTGGACCGGAGCAAAGTGTGACCGACCTTTCAGCCCCACTCACGCCTTGTTTGCTGAACATAGATGCTTCGTACACAATATTCTCAAGGCCCCTAGAATAGCTCCAGTGTATGCACTATTATCATAAATCCCCATTTTACAGATGAAGTAATGGAGGCACGGAGCATTATGTAACTTGCCCACGGGCACTCAGACTGAACGTCATAGCAATCGGGATTTGAATCAAGCAGGTTGTAAGGAAGTGCGAAATGTCTAGAAAGCCTCTTGGAGCTCTGGAGGAATGAAATGCAGCAAAGGGCAGCAGCAGGTACCCAGACGCAGAGCAGCTGCAGTCTGTGGCTGAGGCTGGCTGGGGAACAGCCTGGTCCTCTGAGACCATCAGGTGGCTTTGAAACAGACACACAGAGCAATCACCTGTGAGTGAGAGACTATCAGGCAGCCACCAAGGAACGTCTTGTCACTCCAATGACATTTCTGAATACCTCTCCTAATTCACTTCCTGTAAAATCAGACAGACTAGGTAAATATATATCTTTCTTAAATGAAGCACATTATAGTACCTAAAGGGTTTTTATCAAGTTGTTGCCAGTCTCTTGAAAATTTCTGATTTCTAAATAATCCTTTATCCATTCCATATGCCCCTCTGAAGTCATTGTTAACAGAAGAGCAGAAAACACACCAATAATCTCCCTTTTGCATGAGCTTACGATTGACTCCAGTCACTGCCAGTCAAATGTCATTAGGGGAGCCCCAAATCAAAGCTGGATGGAGGAGCCGCTGACGAGCTCGGGAACCAGGCTCTGGATGAATGAGGGCTGGGGCCGCAGGGCTGGCAGCACCAGGCCCCGCAGCGGGCACCGCGCGTCAGGCTGTGGGTCATGCACCGCGCGGGGAGCCCGTGCTCTGGAAGTGCAGCAGCAGGAGGGAAGGGAGGCAGAGGGACACAAGATGTCCACTGTGAGCAGGGTAACTCGATGACCCCTGCAGACAGACCTGAGGTCATGCCAAGTATCACCCACTGGGGCTCAGCCCCCACTGGGGCCTAAGGACTCCCCCTCTAGTGCCCTTCCCAGCTCGCCAAGGTATCATCCCAGGTCCTCCAGACTCTGCCTCACCCAGCATGGCGGACCTTTCTCTCTGCCACTGCTGCTCCCCACCTCAGGCCCTGCACTCTGACTTCCAGCCATTCCCAAACATACCATTCCTTGGACTGCACTGTTGTCACATCCCTTCCTAACAGACTTGTTCCTCAAAGGCCTCACGTGTCCACTGTCCTTGCTCCAGTGCCCGGCTTCCTCTCAGCAGAGACTGCGTGAGGGAATGAGTACTGCCCTTAGGCTGGGCTGTGTTCCCATTCAATCCAGGACCCTGTAGTGTCGGACACCTCAGCCTGTGCTGCTGCTTTTTTTTTTGTTTGAGACAGAGTCTCACTATGTTGTCCTGGGTAGAGTGCCGTGGTGTCACAGCTCACAGCAACCTCAAACCCTTAGGTTTAAACAATTCTCTTGCTTCAGCCTCCCAAGTAGCAGAGACTACAGGCCCCCGCCACAACACCCAGCTATTTTTTTGTTGTTGTTGTCATTATTGTTTGCCAGGCCTGGGCCGGGTTCAAACCCTCCAGGCCCAGAGTATTTGGCTGGCACCCTAACCACTGAGATATGGGCACCGCCCCAGGCTGTGCTTTTTTATTCTTCTATCCTGGCCCATCTAGAACTTGCCCAGATATGGCCAGAAAAAAAAAAGCCTGAGTTTAATAAGCAGCCACCTGCTTCCTGGGCAGCCCCAGCCAGGCCTGCAGGTCACAGGCTCTGCAGTCTGAAGGTTAAACATCTGGAAGGCAGACAGCAGCCCTAGATTGGTCTTTGTGGTCCAGAAACCGAAACCAGGAGAGATACGAATCCCAAGCTGTGAAGGTTTCAGTAGCAGACGTAGGACTCAGACCTAGAATGAGAAGGGCCTGGACTATTTCGTTGGTCCTAAAACCTGGGGACTCCTGGAAATAGTAACTTGGAATGCAGGGGGCTTTGCTGGCCTCTGTCATTTCTTTCTTTTTAGACTTTGGCTTCGCTGAGGGCAGGGACCAAGTCTTTCTCGGCTGCGCCCGCCCCTCCTCAGAGCCCAACCCAGCACAGCGTGGACAGGCTCTGGGCTCTGCTGGCTTGGAGTGGACCAGAGAGAGGATGTCAGACCAAGAGCCACAGGCCACAATCCCACCTTGCTACTCATGCATCGCAGCACTGCCCCAGGATGCTGGACTCTGCGCTGGAAGGGCTCCCCCCTCCTCCCTCACGGCCCGCCCGGATCCTGCCAGGCCACTTGAGGCTGGAATGACAGTTGGTAGCCTGTACCTCCCATCTGTTCTCTCACTGCACAGCTCCCCCGTCCTCAGGTCTGCCTGGCCACCATAACATGGGGAGGGGCCTTGTCCTAAGCCCCTGCAAGCCTCTGCCTTGGCTCGTCTCACCACCCGCACAGGGCCACTGGGCTCCCGAGCACTCTGTTCCGTCTCACTGCCACACACGCTCATGTGCATACACATTCACATGTACATCCACACACGCACATCTAGTCACAGGCACACAATCATATATACACATCTATACACAAATACACACGTGTACTTCGTACATACACATATTCACACACACACATCACACACTTACATATACACACACACACATTCACATACACGGACACAGTCATATACACACAAATGCACACACATAGCCATACACAAAGTTACAGACACAACCACACACACACACTTACATATATACACACGCTCACATACACATGGACACTCATCTACACACTCACAAAGACACACCTACTCCTTTGGCTAACACCTCCTTAGCCTTCAAGGTCCACGTCAATGCTGCCTCGTCTGGGAAGCCCTCCCTGACTTTCCAGGCATGATTGAGGCCGCCTCACACTCCCACAGTGGCACTCCCAAAATACAAAGCACACATACAGAGATATTAAGAATTTTTATTCTGGGAGGCCGAGGTGGGTGGATTGCCTGAGCTTAGGAGTTCGAGACCAGCTTGAGCTAGAGTGAGAGCCCATCTCTAAAAATAGCTGGACGTTGTGGCAGGCGCCTGTAGTCCCAGTTACTCAGGAGACTGAGGCAAGGGAATCACTTGAGCCAAGAGTTTGCAGTTGCTATGAGCTATGACACCATAGCACTCTACAGAGGGCAACAAAGTGAGACTCTTGCCTCAAAAAAAGAATTTCTAACTGGGGCGTTGTGTGGACAGGGACCATCTCCTTGATGGAGAGACAGAGGAGAATCCAATGCAAAGCTGGAGCTCACCAGCAAAGCCAGACAGAGAAGCCAGCTCTGCCCAGTCCCTTGGACAGCAGCTGTGACTGGTTCATCTCTGTCCCGGCACTGAGGGAAGAGAAGGAGCCCTGGAGGTCGTTAGGCTGCCACTGCCAGCAACAGGATCCCCCGGCACCCAGCCCTGGCTCCCATGCCTCAGAGATGCGAGCTCATGCTTGCTCACCAGGGCAGAGTCCACTGGGCAGTTGTGGTCCACACACTGAGTGACATCTGTCTCCCTTCAACACCTACCTTCTGGTAAGCTGCATTTGGGGGGTGGGGGCACACGGAAGACCAGAGGCAGGATCTGGATTTGTCTGGGTGGCCTAAAGGTACATTGGCACAATTGGCCCTCCCATGCCTGTAGCAAATACTTGTTAGGGGCTATGTGTCCAGCACTGTTCTAGGCACTGGGGCGGTCATGCACACAGTGGGTGCTTTAAGAGGCCTTGAACATAGCCTGCTTGGTGGACTACTCAGAAGTAGCTCATGATAGTGGCCGTGAGTCCCTGGGCTGACTCCAGTGGGTGAGCACCCACCCAGACTGCAGGACCGGAGGACCTGCTGCCCAAAGGACCAGGCACCATAGCACACTCTCTACTGCCCCTGCCCCTGACCTTCCACCCACCCCTCTACTCCACCCTGCTTGTGGCCAGACAGCCAGGTGGAGCACCAGAGAGGAGGCCAGCTCCATATTGGATCCTGCTCCTTCCCGGGGTCTCTAAAGTCCACAGGCTACTGAGCACCACCAGGTGCTACAGCCGTTACCCCGTATGTTTGATTCCCACAAGACGGAGCATCCACTACTCTTCCCAAGCTCTATTCCTCCACCGATGAAGAAATTTAGGTTCACTTGCACAAGGTCACACGGTAAGCAAGACACAGCCAGAATGGAAACCAGGTCCCTCTTTGCAATAATCTCCTAGGGATGTTTTAACAAGCAGCTAGGCTGAAGGGGCCTCAGGCCTTGCAGGTAAGCTGAGCTGCAGGGCAGTGAAGAATATGCTGCGTTTAAAATGGTGCAGGACTTTACAAGCCTCCAGCTATAATTTCATCATAGCCTGGGACTTGGAAAGTCTGCATAATCCTGGAAGGCGCTGGCTTTCAGCTAAAAGACCGCTGTAATTGCTAATTGGATCCTCAGCCTACACTGTAAATCAGACCAAAGTGTGGGCAATCTTTTTCAAACAGGCACTGTATGTCTTTACATTATTGTTGGCGGACCAGGGCCTTAAATAATTTCTGAGTAACTCAGTTCATAAATCTGCCCTCGCTCTGAGGCTGGCAACCGCTGCCAGAGAAGAGATCAGGCTCCCAAGGTAAACAGGGGGGCTGGCAGCGGTCTTCTGGCCATGCAAAAAGCAAGGCAATGGGCCTGGGGCGGGGGCCGCACTTGCACTTAGGAAACCTCAGAGTGTGCTGGGTTTGGCAGAAGTTAAAGAGTTGGTGGGCCCAGCAGTTCATAGAGTGTCATCCCACGGTGTGACGTGGAGGCCTGTGGGTGCCAAGGTGCTGTGGTTGGGGAACACACTGGGACACAGAGCAAATCCAGAGGGTGGCCAGAGAAACTGCAGGGAATTCCCCCTCACTACACACGTACAGCATGGAAACCTGCACAGCCCTGGGAGGCTGGCTTTGCTGTCCCCATTTCAGAGGTTGGGAGACTGAGGCTCATAGAGGTTATAGTATCTGTCCACAGGGCTGTCTGGTTTCAAAGCATTGTTCCATGTTATACATGAAGAGAGGCCAGATGAGGTTACAGAGAACATCTCTACGAAACCAATAATCTGCCCACTTGAGCAATCAGCACAAGTGTGGTTACAAGAGCAAAACGACCCAGCATTTGAATTTGGGAAGATGCGAAAACACAGCAGGGAGAAGGAGTGAGCTTCCCAGAGGTGAACTAACAGAGGCTGGACCGTCGCATTTTACGAAGCTGCCATGGATGAGGGTCCTGCACACTGCGGTGAGAAAGATTTACCATTCGTTCTTTTACTCGTCACCTGAACCTCTGCAGTGTGCCAGGCCCTCGTCAGGTGACAAAGGGCCAAGGAGAAAGGTGACAGTCAGTGCCTGCCTTCAGGGAGCTGAGTGACAAACAGGAAACAGGGCACCAAGAATTCTACTGCACAGAGAGAAGACGCAGAATGAACCTCGGAGGAGCACAAGCCTGCTGTGAAGCAACAGGGGTCGCGTCCGCGGTGACTCCCGACGTGTGGAAACGCGCTCCCACACCCACAGCTCACCCATCTGTTCCTAAGAGACCGGCACCCCAGACCACAAGCTGAGCTGGCTCGAGATCGCCCAGCAAGAGGCCATCAGAGTCCCCGCCCAGCTCTTCCCACCACACCACACGGTCCCACCCCTTAGGCCCCGGGGTACCCCGGATATTCTCATCTCCTCCTCCTCCAACAACATAACAACGACAATGGCGATGAGGACGGGAAACCTCAATTTCATCATTTGTAAACAGAGGCGAGGCTGGAATCAAGTGTGCTGGAGGAAGGCGTGTGAGATTCAGCACTGAGAAGACGGCCGTGTGGGAGTTATTCTAAAGAACTTCCACAGGGCTTTGCCACGCATCATTTCCTATGATCCGTACAACTTGGAGGGGAGTTATTATTATTGGGGGCCATTTTACAGACGAGAAAATGGAGGGCCATTCTGCAGTAAAATAACCAGATCGTGCATAAAACAAAGATTTCATCACATTGCTTGGGACATAGGAGGTAAGGAAATCTCAGAGGCTAGTGGAGAAACAAGCAGAGAGCCACAGACTACAGCTAGACGGGAGGGGAGGGACCCTGAGGGCAGGTGCTCAGCTGGTCCTGCAGTGTGTCCAGGGACAAAGACCAACCATATGGTCTCCCCAAACACATGAGGAGGCTCGGAGGGGGGCATCTGAAGAAACAAGGAACCACAGAATTGAACCCCTCAAGGATTTCAAAATTTAAGACTATCAGACTTAAAATATAAACTAATACGGGTTTATAGGATCAAAGGGTAGAATCACAAAAAAAAAATGAGCAAGTAACATGAGACTGTCAAAACCCACCAGTCAGCTTTGAAAAGAACAGAACAGAATTTCTGGAAAAAATTTTAAAAATTGTATATTTAAAATTAAACCCCCCCAAATCAGTGGTAGACTTATCTAATGAAGTTTCCAATTTCTAGAAACCTAATGACGCTGTCAATTTTAAAAAGAAATCTGATTGAGTCAAATAGCAGATGAGACACCAGTGAACTGGAAGAAAGACTGAAGAAATTTCAGAGAAT
Organism: Perodicticus potto; assembly: GCA_963574655.1. Lineage (NCBI taxonomy): Eukaryota > Metazoa > Chordata > Mammalia > Primates > Lorisidae > Perodicticus > Perodicticus potto. Next base: position 7,331 of record CAUYRH010126100.1, read on the forward strand.
TCGGGTCAGAGACAAGCAGCTAAAAATAAGAACGACAGATGCCAGAACAAGAAAGCAAAACGCACCTTTATGTGAAGCCTCAAAAGGAAAGAAGAAGGCTAAAAGAAAGAGCAGAATCTGAAGAGATAATGGCTCACAGTCTTCCAGAGTTGCAAGGAGGAAAAAAAATAAAAGACATCTACATTTAAGTCAATACAGTACTAAAAACTCAGAATATCGAAGAAGTAGATCTTAAAAGCAGCAGAAGGAGGTTGGCACCTGTGGCTCAAGGAGTAGGGCGCTGGCCCCATATACCAGAGGTGTTGGGTTCAAACTTGGCCCAGCCAAATACTACAATTAAAAAAATAAATAAATAAATAAAAATAAATTCTAAAAAGCAACAGAAAGAAACACAAATGACCCATAAGAGAGTGACATTGACATTGACTGGTTTGTAATAATAATTTTAAAGTGCTGAGAGAAAGTAACTGTCAAACTAGAAGTATATGCCCCCCCAAACTATCTTTCAAAATGAGGATGTCAGGTGGAGTACCTTTCTCAAAGAGCTTCTAAAGGATGAACTTCAGGAAGAAGGAAGAGGATCCCAGAAGGAAGGTATTAAATGTATAAGAAAGAACTAATGATGTGCAAATAAAATTGTACACACGTAGGGAGAGCTAAACAAACTTGTCTTATACAATGACAATGCTGTGGCTGGCGGTGTGCTATGATGACGCCATGGCACTCTACCCAGGGCGACAGAGTGAGACTCTGTGTCAAAATAAATAATAAAATAAAATAAAAATGCTGAGGAACAGTAAAAAGGCTAGAACTGGAATACTGTACAGTAATAGCACGTAAGTTTGGACGAAATGATTAGAGATAGAATCCTAAGGTTCTAGTATCATGGTGGGGAGGTGTTAAGGTAACCTTCCAGGTCTTTTAAGGTTAAGAATGTATGATAAAAATTCAAAAGTAATCACTTTTGAAAGGAATTCGAGTGTATAACTTCCAAATCAGCAGAGGAAGGAAAAGTAATAAGGGGAAAAATAAAACCCTCTTCATCAAAAAAGTAAAATAAAACAAAAGAACAAAAGATCTAAGGCAAAATAAGCAGACAGAAAAGGAAATTTAGAAAACACAGAAGTAGAAAGCAAAGTGTAAGATACCAGAAACATGCTCAAACGTATTAGTGATCACTTTAATTGAAAATGGACTAAACTCAAAATAAAAGAGAGCATGTCAGAAAGAACTAAAGAAACAAAACAAAACACATTGATGTCCTATTTGCTAATTACAATAAACATGCCTAAAACATAAGGGCATGCAAAAGTTGGAAGTTAAAGGATAGAAAAAGAAATGCTACACAAATACTATTCAAAACCAAGCTAGTACAGCCTTATTAGATGAAGTCGAATTTAAACCAAAAAAAAAAAAAAAATTAATGATAGATTTACTTAATAATAAAAGTTTTAAATTTCTGGAAACTTAATGATGTTACAACGAAACCTAATGATGATAATACGAATGCACAGCACACCCCCTTAGTGAGCAATTTCAATCTATCAATTATTAATATGATAAAGAAAAAATAAAGCGACAGAAAAATATGAAAAAGACTTTTGATCTAATGAACAAAAATAGAGTATACATCTTTTTCTTAAGTACAGACAGTTTATAAAAAACTGCCATAAACTAGGTCAAAGGGCTCACATCGTATAAATAATGTTCTCTAATTATGGTGAAATTAAATTAGAAGTCAGTAACAAAAGGAGAAAAATGTCCCTATATTTAGAAAATTAAAGACTCACTCTGTCCATCAAAGCATCATAGCAGATACTTGGTAAAGTTTCTTAGAACAGAACAGTAATTCCAGCACTACATACCAAAAATTCTGAGATGGAGTAAAATTGACATTGAAAGGAAAATTTATTGTGAAAATTTTTATACCAGAAAAAAAGAAAGCCTAAAAATCAATGTGCCAGGAGATCCATTTCGGCAATTAGAAAAGAGATAGCAAAATAAACATAAAATGTTAAAGGAAGGAAATAATAAAGATAAAGGCAAAAATTAATGTAGCAAACAAAGATACAATAAAGAGAACCAACAAAGTCAGGAGTTTGTTCCTAAAAAGACTAGTAAGAAAGACAAACCTCTGGTGTTGCCTGTGGCTCAGTGGGTAGGACGCTGGCCCCATATACCAAGGGTAGCAGGTTTGAACCCAGCCCCTGCCAGTTAAAAAACAGCAGTGCAACAATAACAACAAAAATAAAGTCTCTTAAAAAAAAAAAAAAGACAGAAAGACAAACCTCTGGTGAAATGAATTGGGCGGGGGGAGAAAAAACACAAAGAAAAACATAACTATAGAAACAGCAAAGATTTAACAAAAAATAAGAGAACACTATGACTAATTTTTTGCCAATAAATTTGAAAGCAGATACAGAAGGGACAAATTCCTGGGGACTGGGAGGCCTAACTTCAGAAGAAACAGACAGGCTTAATAATTCTATGCCAATTAAAGTAATTGGATCAGTAGTTTAAAAACTTCCCTCAAAGATAACAGCAGACTAAGACAAGACAGTTTTATAGGCAAGTGTTACCAAATGTTCAAAATACATATCATCACAATCTTATACAAAATCTTTAAGGAACAGGAAAAAAAAAATTAAAAGGAATACTCCCTGACTCATTCTAAAAGACCAATAAAACCCTGTTATCAAAATCAGATGAGAAAAGAATGAGAAATGAAAACTATAGGAAAACATAACTCATAAAATAGGATGCAAAAATCCTGAATTGATTGATATAAAGATAACACATTATAATCAAGTTGGGTGGATCCCCAAAATGTAAGAATTATTTAACCTCAGAAAAATCTGTAAATTAACTCATCATATATATAAATTGAACTAGTTACGCTATATAAAACAACCTCCATAGATTAGAGAGTGATAAAATCCAATGCCCATATATTCTAAAATTCTTAACAAATTAGGAATAAAAAGGAATAACTTGATGTCCTCTGTCACCACACCTTTTCTTTTCTTTTCTTTTTTTTTTT
>CAUYRH010126104.1:0-15745 GCA_963574655.1 Perodicticus potto
ACCTTCGGTATATGGGGCCAGAGCCCTACTCAATGAGCCACAGGTGCCTCCCCCCCGGGGACTTTCTGATAAGGACAGACAGATGTGGTCATAATGATTGGGTTGTTTGGGGAACAACCTGATTAAGACCCTAGGGAGGGGGTTCCCAAGAAAGAACAGATGACACATGTCAAGAAGACCCCCAAGGAGTAGGCCAATGTTCCGTCTCTAAGGCCTGACCTTACACAGAAACCTTGGCCTCTAACAGAGGGTCTCTAAGGCCTGACCTACACGGAAACCTTGGCCTCTAACAGAGGGTCTCTAAGGCCTGACCTACACGGAAACCTTGGCCTCTAACAGAGGGTCTCTAAGGCCTGACCTATAGGAAACCTTGGTCTCTAACAGAGGGTCTCTAAGGCCTGACCTATAGGAAACCTTGGCCTCTAACAGAGGGTCTCTAAGGCCTGACCTACAGGAAACCTTGGTCTCTAACAGAGGGTCTCTAAGGCCTGACCTATACGGAAACCTTGGTCTCTAACAGAGGGTCTCTAAGGCCTGACCTATACAGAAACCTTGGTCTCTAACAGAGGGTCTCTAAGGCATGATCTACACAGAAACCACAAAGTGGATATACGGTCAAGCCCTCAACAGCGGGTCTTCGGGGCACACACACAGTCAAAGTAACCCTGTCCCCAAGTGGCCTCCCTCATTAACATAGTAAAAATCACACCCGCCAGCGCCATAACAGCTAACTAATACCACGGCACCCCCTGGAAATTGCCTTACAAGCATAGAAAAGGGGAGGGTTCCTAATTCTAGGAATTCTCCATCCTTTTCCAAGAAAAACAATGAATATTCCATCCCTATATAAAATTAGGGAGTCAGCAGAAAAGGAGCAGTCTTGTCAGCCTCAGTGGGGTCTCCTCGCTGGCGGGGGCTGACCATTCCTCCCCTGGAGTGTGCTCGGCTCCAGGCCTTGAGACGTTGGCACTTTGCCAGCTTGCACCTGGTGGCACCTGCTCACTCTGCTCGTTCATTCTGACGACTCAGTACCAGGAACATTCTGCAGTGCTGGGAACCAGGCAACACGGGAACCTGGCATCCTGACTTCTCACCCTAACACCAGGGCTGATGAAACAGCCTGGAACCCGAGGCAGAGAGGGAGAGGGTCCGAGACTTTGTTTCTCCAGCAACAGCTTCCGCTTTGGGGAGAGGCAGCCTGAATTTTTCAAACACGCTGCCTCCGACGTTGGCTGTTGGCACAGACCCTGAGCTCGGGCAGCTGCAGGGGTGAAGGAGAAGGGCCTGGCCGGAGCTCATCGGGGCCAGCCCTTCTCCTGGCGGACTTCTGACTTTCCTCTCCACCTAACCACACAGGTGCTCAGTTAGCCTGGAGAAGAGAGGCCCCTCTCGCTGGCATCAGGGAGAGATTCCCTAAGGCATTGAACTGAGTTCCCAGGGATGAGCAGGGATTGACTAGGTGAAGAGAGGGAACATTTTGATTTCAAGAGGAAAAAGCACATGCCACAGCCCTTGGAGCACACCTGAAGGAATCCCCACCCTTCCTTTCCCGAGGTTCCTTCTAACCCAGTCTCAATGGCTACAGGCCAACTACGGCTTGTGGTCCTCAGACCCCCCACCCCCACCCCTGCTTCCACTTTCCCTGCAATTTCCCTGTCTCCTCCCACTCTGGTCTCCATCCCTCCTCCCTCCCATGTCCCCAAATGATTTGTGTCTCCTGCTACCTGCTTCAGGACCAAGCCGCCCTCTCCTCCACCCCCTTTATCCCGGCCAGCCAGAATTCGTTCCATACAGGCCTCGTCCCTCCCTCTCTTCCAGGACAGGAATTTCCCCCCTGGGCATTCCACACACTTTGGCTAAGACCCTGCCACAGAGAAGGGTCTGGGGTCAGCCGGCTCTTGCTCATCATCATAGAATCGGAATAACCTCTGCTGTCCCCAGGGAGCGTCGCTGCTCATCCCAACTGCTGATGAATGCCGTCCCCGCCCAGCCTGCTTTTGAATTAGCCTGTATGTGCAAAGGCTCAGCTCCCTTCACACCTGTCTCACACGATGCCCTCCAGGCGCGGCCTCAGCCCCTCGGGATTAAATGAGATAAGGCAGGAGGGGGGCTTAATACCCAGCACAGCAATAATCAGAGGACTGATCATCACTGCACCTCCTCAGACTCTGCCGCGGTACTTGGCACATCACATCAGTCATCTAATTTAGTGCGGTAACATGCACAGGCACATTAAACGTCCCCAGTTAGGGTGGGTTACGAGACTGGTCTGAGTGTCTCGGCAACTACGCGGGAGAAACTGAATTCAACTCAGAGGCTCTGACTTCTGGGGCTGTGTCCCTAACAGCTACTCTGCCCTGCCTCACTAGTGGGACACCCAGGGAATAGCCAGGACCCAGTAATTATTGGTCACTGCACTGAGCCTCAGGGAATAATCGTCTTTTCTTTGTTCCTGGCACTTTTGCAATCTGGGTTTCCCGACTCAATGCTTGGTTTAAAATATTGGGTAGTTTTCGGCTAGTTTTGACACCTGGGTGGGCATAGCTGGCTTTCCACGTCACTTCACTCTCTGCCTTTGGGCAGTTGAGTGTATTTTAAACCTGCCAGGAAATCTATCATTGGCCTTGAACTTGGTGTCTGGCAAGCCGGAAACTGGATCGTCGTTGAGGCCCTCAGTCCTGGCATTCTGATCACCACGTCTGGCTATCACGATTCCTGCTACCCGGCTGCCTTCAGCCTCGGCTTCACCTTGTAACTCCCAGCCCTCCTAAAATCCCCAGCATGACTTGGGCCCTCTGCACCCCTTTGTGGCTGGTACTCTGACGTGGCTTGGAAGTGAGGTCCTCACACTGAAGTGCATGTTGTCACACACCTCTGGAGGGGGGACTGCGTGGTCACGAGTCAGAACTGAGCACTGGCCAAGCCGCCTTTTGTAGCAGGTGGTGCCTTCAATGCCCCAGCCTGGGACCAGCCGTCCATGCTCGACACCCACAAAGGCTGCTTCCTTTGTGCCCAGCCTCATGCTGTGACTTTTCCGGTACTATTTCCAAAGCCTGCACCAACCAACATGGCCGGTTCCGTACTATCACCCTCACCCTACGGAAGAGGAAGGGAGGGTTCAAGCGCAGTGTGGACACGTGTTGTTTTTGTTTCATCTCGTACTAGCAGCTTGATTTACCCTTTCTATAGGTAGTCATTCATTATACTAGGATTACATGTTCAGACCCAGGAACCTGTGTGGGGTCATGCACAGGGCCGTCCATGGCTTGGGTTGGCATCGAGATAGATTTAGATTGCCCCATATTCTGCAGTACTCGATGGGCCTGAGTGCTTTGTCCACACACTGCCCCAGTAGCATTTGAAATGCCCTTCATCCACTAAACTGCAGCAGAAACAAATGCCAAGTGTTTGAAGCCACAAGAATTCTTTCCTGAGAAATTCCTCTATCCAGTGGTCTTCACTATGGGATTCCCCAACCTGCCTTGCAAAAGGTAGGACTTTCCTTAGCCAACTGGAGTCCCCTCTGGGGATCTGCATGTTAGGAGGAAGACACAGGTCAGAATGACTGGGACTGGTGTATCCCCGAAGGAAACAGCACTGGTTTCTGGAGCCTAGAGCCCTGGGGGTGCCCAGGCCTCCTCCCTTCCAGCACCCCTTTTCCAGCTTTTGCTTCCATTCCCTAAACTGACCATGTTCTCCTCATGTTAACCAGAGTCTATATCAGTTGCTCGAAATCCAAGAGCCCCATGTGTTGGAGGGGTGTCCATTCATTCGCCCATGTAGTGAAGAGTTTCAGAGTGCACTCTGTGTGAGGGTCTGGGCTTGTGCTAAGGGTGCGGCTGTGAGAAGGACGGAGAAGGTGTCTGCCGTCAGCCAAGATTCAGTCATTACACTCAGGATTAAACTTTTAGACCAAGGAACCAGTCCTGAGTCATTCACAGGGCCCTTCCTGGCTTGGGCTGGCATCAAGACAGATTGTCCCATATTCTGCAACATTTAATACGTGTGCGTGCTTTGTTCAAGTGATATTATACACATTGGTTTGCTTCTGTGAATCTCAGTTTCCCCTTAAATAAATCCAGAAATTCGTGACATCGAGGGCCCTTCTGCTCTGATATTTTCTAAACATTGTCTTCAAGCCCCAAAGATGAAGCTGCTCCTCTCTGTGATTTGAAGGTTCTGAAAGAGTTAAACTTTGTAACATTGATAAAAACGTGTGTACTTTAATTTCTAATAAAAAAATCAAGCAGGTATGAATAGCAATAAAATTGCTCAAAAATTGTTCAAATTGAAGGGAAACAATTGGAAATGGATTTGGAAATATAATGTTTAGCTAAGCAAGCTATAATGTTCTGTTATTTTAATCAGCATTGTAAAGTGATTTAAATGATGCAGGAAGAGACTTTTATACTTTAATACATAATCACTTTTTTTTCAATGCATTCATCAAAAGGTATTTCATGTTAATGATTCCGTGGCTGACGACACCAGCAATAATGGTCTCTTTTCTCTCTCTCGGTCTATGTTTGGGGCTTTTAGATTTGACTTTTTTTCTGCTCTTCCCTACTTGTCTTAAAGGAAACGTCCTGTAATTCTGAAAGAAAATTAGTGTGGGATAATGTTTCAAGGATTAAAATAAATTTTAAAAAGAAAATCCAGGGCACCTCCCCACTACTGTTTCTTCTATAACACCAGAAAGTTGGAACAGATCATAGGGGTTACCTGAAAAATTCCCTCACCTTCAGGCCCTTGGAATTAAAAAAAAAAAAAAAAGAGTGAATGTCACTCTCTGCTCCAAAGAGAGATGGAATTCTCTCACTCCAGGGCCATTTTGTGTGTGTTAAATAAATGCTTATTAAAAATTGGCAATTTTTCATGAATTAAATGCCAAAGATCTTTTCTTATTTCTGAGTTGATGTTTGCCATTATCAAACAGCTCTATCAGAAATTTTTTTTTTTTTAGGAAGATAACCTGGAAATTTCTTGATATAGTTTAAATATTCATCATGTTCTCTTACCCTCCCAAAAGAAAAGAATATAGAAAAGCTGACAGACATGTTGCTGTTCCCAGAATGATGTTGGGAGCCCCAGAGATTATGAGGGTCGGGCTTTGCCCGTGCAAGAATCCTCTTTCCTCCCCACATAAAACATGTCTTTGGTGTCTCTTACCCTCCTTCTGTCCATGTTGGTACCTGGTATTTTTTGTTTGTTTGCTTGTTTTTGTTTTTTTATTTTGCAGCTTTTGGCCGGGACCGAGTTTGAACCCGCCACCTCTGGCATATGGGGTCGGCGCCCTACTCCTTTGAGCCACAGACGCCGCCCTGCTTGTTTGTTTTTGAGACAGAGTCCCACTCTGTTGACCTGGAATTGAGTGCCATGACATCATCAGAGCTCACAGTAGCCTCAAACTCTTGGGCTTGAGCTATCTCTTGTCCTGAGTAGCTGGGACTACAGGTGCCCATCACCATGCTTGGCTAGTTTTCCTACTTTTAGTAGAGACGGGGTCTTGCTCTTGCTCAGGCTGGTCTTAAACTCCTGAGCTCAGGTAATCCACCTGCCTCGGCCTCCCAGAGTGCTGGGATTACAGGCGTGAGCCACCACGCTCAGCCTACAGTGTTAATTCTTTTAACACTAGCATTTCTTTTTGGTTCTTTCTTAAAATCTCAATCTCTCCGTTTGCATTGCCCATCTTTTCCTGCATGCTGTCTGTCTACTTTATACATTAGGGCTCTTAGTATATTAATCATAGTTGTTTAAAATTCCTCATCTGATAATGCACTATTTCTGTGATAATCTGAGTCTGATTTGATCTTTGCTCTATTGAGCACTTTTTTGGCCTTCATTTTATTTATTTATTATAGTGTGTGTATGTATATATTGCCTTTCAATATGTCATTTTTTTCTTGATAGCTGGACACTATGTTCTGGCTGAAAGGAAATGATATGCTATAAATAGGCTTTTATTAAAGTGGTGGTAGGGGCCAGGGGGAGGAGAAGCACTTTCTAGCATGGTGATTGGGTCTCAGTCTTTAATATTTATTTATTTCATTTTTGGTCCCAGTCTTTTAGTGGTCCCACTCTTTAGCTTCTGGACTGTAAACTTACCAAGGGCTCCTCACTTTTCCCCCAGCTCCTTAGCTGGGACAGGATGGCTTCAGGGATCTGGAGCTGGATCTGTCCCTTCTTCCAGGCTAGGAAGACTTCTACAAAATCCTAGAGAAGGTCAGACTGTGGTTAAACAGCTTCTCCTTGGGGCAGGCCTTGTTAAGAAGACTAGAATACACTGATATATTTCAAAATGGTTTCTTTCCCCTCTGTTTGCTAGAAGCACAAGGGGATTTTTTTCCCCCAATAATCACTGTGAGAACATGGTGAAGCTCCAGGAAGTAAATCTCAAATAATTATGGGGGATCCCCAGTGACTCATCCCCCTCCTAGGGTTCTTAACCCTCTCACTTGTCCACAGAGAGCCTTCAGCAAGTCATCAGTTATGGCTCAAGTTTCCCTACCCTGGCGCTGGTTTATGGGTCTTTGCTCCAGTAAGTTGTGATTCTCTTGTATCTTTCTCCCCAGTTTTGAAGGATGTGGTTTTGTCTGTGACCTTACTTCTCCTTTGGATCTAAGCAGAGTTGTTCATTTTCCATTTATCCAGCTTATGACTCATTAGGCTACAGCAGGCAACTTCCAAGTTCTTTACATGCCAAACCAGAAACCATAACTATTTTTTTCTAAAAAATTAAAAAAATAAATTCTATTTAATTCTTGCAGCGAATTCTTCTAAGCGAATCTTAAAACAATTTGGCCAATTTTCCAAGCAAACAAAAGAAACTAATAAAAAATACATTATGATGACAGTATCTGGTCTCCCTGCCAATGAAAATAATACATTTCTCCAATTATCCAAACTGTAATCTATGTGATTATGTATTTTATAGATTTTAAGTCCTTTACAGAGACTCACTGTGTCCTGAAAAACCCTAAGAGATGAGGACTATTATTCCAAGAGTACCTAGGAGAGGAGTGATGTACACAAGGGTCAAGCATCTTGCTCAGGCTCACACAGACAGTTAACTGTGACAAGCAGGATTGTGACCCAGGTAGTCAGGTGCTAGACTATATGTCTACACAACATAATACATGGCCATACTTAAAACATGGCTGGCACTTTGTAAGGACCAGCGAAGGCAGTCAAGGCTGGAGAGAGATGACCCATCCAGTGCTGACCTTGGTACTTGTCCACGGAAGACCTCCTTCCCCAAGGGAGATGCGAAGGGTGGGGATGATGTACTTGGATATTTGTGGTCCTTAACACAGACTGCTTCCTGCAAAAGGTGACTGAAATAGTCAAAAATAATAAAACAAAGACCCAATCTGGAACCGCATTACCAGCTGGATTTGTCATATCATACACACATGTATGAGAAAGTCTGGTCCGCACTTGGAGGGGTAAGAAAATTCTCAGAAGGTTTAGAAAGTAGAAGAAAAAAACAGATTCTTTGTCTTTCAGATTTCTTGCTCTCATCAGCGATGTGAGGCCTCCCAGTGCCACATAAGCCACTGCGGAAAAGCAGGGTCACATCTGGGCTCTGATTTTAGGGGAGCCCCCTGTATGTGCATGCTCCATCATTTGAGGGTTGTGGTGGTGCTGGACAGCCATGTTTCAAAGGCACCACGTGCCACTTACGCATCTCACTGGCTTTGCTTTATCCTGTTCTTTCTTCTACTTGTCATCAAAAAACTGTCATCTTAAAAACTGTCACGTCAACCTATTAAATCCAATTGAAGAAAGTGTACCAATTACATGTGCCTCAGGGACATATTTCACAATTTTCACTGCAGTGTTTTCCATGTCAACAAAGAATTGACTTGGCATTTACTGATAGGTCACAAGTAGAAGGTGAGTTATATGGATGGTGGAATATTATACCATAATGCAAAGGAACTAAGCTGGCCCCCAACATCATATTGGTTGATAAACACAAGAACTAGTTGGAGTTACGTAGTATAATACTAGTATGGCTTATGTCACAAAAAATGCTATATTTTGTCATGAATAAAATTTTTTATAAATAAATATAGTGAAAAATGATTATAAAAGGAATTTATTAACTATAAAATGATATGTGCCAACATCCAGGTATGACTACAACAGAATAAAGGGTATTGGGCTTACCTTCCCACAATAAACATTTACAAAATTGGTGATTTATGAAACATCTGTTTTCATTCATTGGAGCTGAGCTCTCCATTTACTCATTTTCTGTCTGGAGAGATGGTGTCCTTTATAAACACTACAGGCATTCAGTTGAGACTGCACAAGGGCCATTTCCTAGGTGTTTTAAATTATTTTTCTTTTTCTAAATGTGCCATCTGCTTAATGTTCTCTTTTTTCCTTTTTTCCATTTTTTTCTTTTGGTTTAATTGAGTATACTTAGTATTCATTTTATCTCCTCCATAGGCTTTTTACCTCTACTTTGGTTTCTTATTTTAGAGTTGATCTAAGGATTACATTATGTATTCTCAACTTGTCACAGTCTATTTTGCATTACCATTATGCCACTTCATATATTAAATATAATTCAGAAACTTCCAATAGTACCCTTCTATTCACATCACCTTTATGCTGTTGTTTCTATATATTTTACTTTTATATGTTGTCAACCCAATACATTCTTATCATTTTAAATGTAAAAACTCAGATGTTCTATTAAGAAGCTGTAAAAGGAGATAAATGGTTTTTAGATTGACTTTCTTTTCTTTCTTCATTCTTTCTTGAAGACTCAGTGTATATCTGGTGTTATTTACCTTCAGCCCTAATTTGTTTTGGGACAAGTGGGAAGCTTGATGAAAATTTCATAGTTTGGTTTTATTTTCCAAGGATAATTTCTAGGACATAAAATTCTGGGTTGATTTATTTTTATTTCAGCATATAAAATAGAACATCTCATTGTACTATAGCTTACATCGTTTCTGATGAGAAATTATCAATGCTCCTTTTTTATGTAAAAAAATATTTGTCTTTGGTTTTGGCTGTTTTTAAGATTGCTTTTCTTGGTAAATATTTTCAGCAGTTTAGCTATTATGTGTCTAGATATGTCTTTGTATTTATCCTGTTCATAATTTGTTGAGTTTTTTTGATTTCTGTCTTGATATCATTTATCAAATTAGGACATCTTCAGTAATTTTTTCCAAGAAAATTTTTCTGTCCCAATTTTTCTCCCTTTCTGACATCTTAGTTACACATGTGCTAAACCATCTGATGGAACTACTTAGGTCTCAGGGTCTTTCCTTTTTGGGTCTTTTTCTTCTTGGTACTTCAGGTGGGAAAGTTTCTACGCACCTGTCTTAAAGTTCACTGACTTCTGTATTATTCAATATGCTATTCATCCTGCCTGGTGAAATTTCATTTCTGTTTTTTTTTAATAGTTTTTAATTTCTTGGTGGAGATTCCACCATTTATTTACTCATTACATCCAAAGTATATTTATTTTTAGTCCTCAAACATTCAATAATTGCTTCTTGAAAGTCCTTTGTCCTAAGTTTTATAACTGTGTCATCTCAGGGTCTATTTCTATAGAAAAGTTTATTTTTTTTCCTGAAGGTCAAATTTTCCTTCTTTTTTGCATATCTAGTAGCATTTTACTGTGTGCAAGATATTTCAAATGCTATGCTATATTACATCGCAACTAAATACATAGTTGAGAATGTATTGTGCTATCTTCACCTAAAGAGTATTGTGTTTTGTTGATAATATACTGGGAGATAAGTTTTATTATCATGTTAGGAATTGTTTTTAAGCTTTGTTAGTCTGGGAGTGAAATTTTCCTTATTCTGAGATTGAACTATTTTATTCTGAACATGTGGCCTGTATGGGTCTCTATTGAATCTCTGGATTGTTTGGAGAAAGTTCTCTATCACGTTATAGTTATAAGACCAAAACCCTTACAACTTCCAGTGCTGCATGTCCTACGGAATCTCCACTCAGTTCACATTCTCCAGTATAGATTTCTTTTCCCCCCAAGGTATCACAAAGTTACACCTCATATGTACACATCTTAATATTCTTCCCAAACTCCAGGGTACCTCTATGCATATTGCTTGGCCTTCTTCTTTGTAAAGTTCCTTTCTAGTTAATTTCCCATCTTTTAAATTCCATCCATTTGAGCTGTTCCAAACTCTAATCCAATTAAAATGCATAGATTCTGAGACTCAGTAAAGGGGCAAATGTAACTGTACGTTATTATAAGAAAAACACTTGAAATACAAAGAGACAAATAAAATGGAAGTGAAAGGATGGGAAAACTTGTTCCATGCTAAAAGCAAGTTTAGGAACTCTAACATAACTCTATGAATATCAGGCATAGAGTTTTTAAGAAAAGGATGTTGCCAGAGTTAACAAAGTCATTTTATGATAATTAAAGGGTCTTTAATTGCCATTAAAAAAGAATAGCAATACTAAAGGTGTATCATGATAATGAAGTTTCCAAAAACAAAGAAAAAGCTTACAGAATTAAAAGGAGAGATAGGTAAACCCAAAATTTATCTATTTTATCTCTCTTTATTGGAAATTTTAATACTACTCTCTCAATAATTGATAGAGCACATAGATAAAATCAGAAAATTTGAAGAAAACTATTAAGCAACATCAACCATTTGAAGGTTACAGAACATGATGCAAAATGTCTTCATAATAGGCATTCTTTTCTAGTGTGAATGGAGCATTTGCCAAGATGGAACTTAAGCTGGATCATAATACAAGTCTCCCTCAGTTTAAAACATTAAAATCATAGAATTTCTCTCTCTCTGATTGCATGTAATTAAAGTTGGAAATAAGTAACTAAAAGAAAATATGGCAAGTCCTCACCTTTCTGGAAGGTGATGATACTATTTTTTTTTTTTAGGACAGAGTCTCACTCTGTCCACCTGGGTAGACTGCCTTGGCATCATGCAGCTCACAACAACCTCAAACTCTTGGGTTCACGTGGTTCTTTTGCCTCAGCCTCCGAAGTAGCTGGGACTGTAGGCACCCACCACAACACCCAGCTATTGATAAATCCCTGACTAGATTAACTAAAAGCAAAAGATAGAAAATATAAATTTCCAGTGTCTGTGAGAAAACAAATAATTACTTGAGATCAACCAGACATTAAAAAAAGATAATATGAGAATACCATTAACAATTGTATATTTTAAATTTAGTAACTTAAAGTTAAAAAAACATTAGAAGAAATAAATTACCAAAATTAACACAATTGAGTAGAAAAGACAATTAGCTAGCTAGCTAGCTATATATGTTATACAAATTGAATTTATTATCAAAGCCTTCCTACCACAAGCACCCAAACGTTAGATTACTCTTAAATTCTATTAAATTTCAATGAAGAAATAGTACCAATCTTACTAAAATTCTATCAGAAAACAGATAAAAAAAGAATATATCACAGATTTTTTAATGTGCCTAGCTTAATGCTAATGCAAAAACCAAAGAAGGACATTAAAAGAAAATTGTAGGCCAATATTTTTCTTGAACTTACATGCAAAATTTCTTAACAAAATATAAGTAAACAAAGATAATGGATCATGACTAAGTGGATTATTCATGGAATATAAGGTTGTTTAACATGAGAAAGTTAATCAGGTGCATGGGGACAAATGGCAGACTAGAAGTAGCCCCTGAGTGCTACTCTTAAGGAGAGGATTAAAAGTTGCAGGTGGCTGCTGCCTCCTCCTTGGCAGTGTCTGTGCTGCAGCAGCCAGCTGAAGAACCAGCAGGCTGGATGACAGGCAAGGAGGGGGACCGCCAATCCCCACCAGAGGCTCCAATAGCCAAAAAGGCCAGACAACTGCCAAGGAGACACCTGTGCCTTGGTGTCTCCTTCACTTTACACTTAGGACTAAATGTGGAACCCCCATTTCCTATGCCTAGGTAAATTTAATGTGAATTTCCTAGGCCTCGATTCCATGAACGGACTGTGTCTATTCATTGATACATTCATTCACTTTGCCCCAGGGAAAGGACTGTGTTCGTTCATTGATACATTCATTCACCTTGCTCCCGGCGGAAGGGACTGTGTTCATTCATTTCCTGGCCAAGGAACCCATACACCTATATATACTCTGAGACTAAAAGCCTAAAGGGGGAGACAGGGAAAGACTGGGAGAGAAACAGAGAGAGATTTTCTCTCCCCACTTGAGTTCTCTCTCTCTACCAGGAGCTTTAGTGTTTTCTGCATTTTTTTCTGTAAATAAATTCTGTCTTACCACTGGAATAAAAAAAAGAATATAACTAATACTACAAGCATCTGCACTATTTGTTATGGAGGCTAAGGGAATCAACTATGTAAAATATCCTAGTTTAGTGCTCACATGCAGAAACTGCCTGATTTTTGTCACTAGGATACTGCAGTATAATAAGGAATATAATGAGGAGGAACTGAGATCTAATAGACTTTCCCACTGTCAAGGTAATTAAATTAATATGCTCAGTTTCACTCCCCAGTTGCCTCGGTTTGTACAGGTAAAAGAGGAAAACCTTAAGGGGTAATTAGAGAGAATGAAGTGCGCTATAAAGAACATAAACACAAAAAATAAAGAATTAAGAAGTCCAAAATGATCTATAAATAAGTTAGATATACAAGAAGATAAATATGATATACCTCTTCTCAAATAATTATTATTATTCTCATACCCACGATGCCCCAAGTTACATAAGGAAGTGCTAGTCAGTGGTAGTAAAAAAATACAAACATGATCCCAATAGATCCCACCTGTTCCTGGAATGTATGCTAAGGACATTGCCAGAGGACTTACACAAAAATGTTTATAGCAACTTTATTTATAATTTCCAAAACTTGGAAATCACCAAGATGTTCTTCAGTAGGTAAATGGATAAATAAATGTAGGACACCCAGACAACAGAATGTTATTCAGTTCTAAAAAGAAATGAGCTATCAAGCCATGGAAATACAAGAAGGAAAATTAAATGTGTATTATTAAGTGAAAGAAATCCATCTGATAAGACCACATGATATATCATTCCAACTATAGGACATTCTGGAAAATCCAAAACTCTGGAGTGAGTAAAAATTAGAGGTTTTCAGGGGTTAAGTGAAAGGAAGGACGAATAGGTGGAACACAGAAGACTTCTAGGTTAGTGAAACTTCTCTGTATGATACAATAATGGTGAACCCATGTCATTATGTATGTACATTTGTCTAAACACATAGAATTTGCAATGCTGAGAGTGAACACTAATGTCAACTGTGAGCTCTTAAGTGCTAATGATGTGTCAGCAATTGTAACAAATATACCATTGTGGTGGAGGATTTTGATAATGAGTGAGGCTATGCACATATGGGAAATCTCTCTACACTCTTCTCAATTTTGCTGTGAACCAAACTGCTCTTAAAAAATTAAGATATCTTCTATGCTGTAAGCTCCCAGCCAGTAAATAAAGCCCTTCCTCTTATTAAAAAAAAAAAAATTAAGACAAGGAAATAAAGCAGTCAGCTGAAAATTAGTGAAGCCTGAAAGCTGTGTGTCATATAGAGACAGACACCTTAATAGAGAAATCAGAGAAAGAAACAGTCATAAATAAAAAATGAATAGGAAAATGACAACCTTCTCAGTATTTACATTAAATATAAATGGAATAAACATAACAATTAAAAGACATATAGAAGCTGAATGGTTTTTTTGTTGTTTTTTTGTTTTGTTTTTGTAGAGACAGAGTCTCACTTTATCATCCTTGGTAGAGTGCCATGGTGTTACACAGCTCACAGCAACCTCCAACTCCTGGGCTTAGGGGATTCTCTTGCCTCAGCCTCCCAAGTAGCTGGGACTACAGGTGCCTGCCACAATGCCCAGCTATTTTTTTGTTGCAGTTTGGCTGGGGCTGGGTTTGAACCTGCCACCCTCAATCAATGAGGCTGGCACCTTACCCACTGAGCCACTGGTGCCACCCTGAATGGATGTTTTTTAATGCTATATAACTGTATGCAATCTAAGGGAGATTCAAAGACACAAATAAGTTGAAGGGTAAGAGAATGGAAAAGATATACCATACAAACAGCAAACCCTCCCACCCCACCAAAAGGAGCTCAAGTGACTATGCTAATATCAGACAAAATTGACTTAAAGACAAAAATTGTTTTGAGTCAAAAAAGATATTTCATGATTAATTTCATATAAATAAAATCAGAAACTTTCCAGAGAAATGAATCAGCATCTAAAGTTGCTAAAACTCATTACTTAAGATTTCCAGTTTTGACCAAAAATTACAAGATGTAACAAAAAT
The DNA here is from genome assembly GCA_963574655.1 of Perodicticus potto. NCBI lineage: Eukaryota > Metazoa > Chordata > Mammalia > Primates > Lorisidae > Perodicticus > Perodicticus potto. The sequence continues at coordinate 14,296 of CAUYRH010126104.1, forward strand.
AAAAAATAAAGGAATATGTGACCCATATGTTGGGGGGAAAGCAGTTAGCAGAAATTAACTGTGAGGGAGGGCTTGGGTGATGAACTTAGGAAAGACTTCAAAGCAAAATTTTAAATACAGTCAGAGAACTAAAAGAAAACATGCTTAAAGAACCCAAAAATGGTGACAGAGGTGCAGTAAGACTATCACAGAAGAAAAACTTTTTTTAAGACAACAGAATGGAAATTCTGGAATTGAAAATATGAGTAAAATAAAAAAATTATTAGAGGAATGCAACAGAATATTTAAGATGACATAAAGGATTCACTGAAAATAGGTAAATAAAAATAGATAACAATCATCCACGCTGAAGAACACAGAAGAAAAAAAGAATGAAGACAAATGAATATAAGGTATCAAAATCTGTAGGATACTATCAAGCAAACAAACATGTTGACATGAGAGTCCCAGAAAAAGAGAATAATATAAAAAATAACAGGAAAGAATAATACGTACAAAGAGATAATAACCAAAAACTATCCAAATTTGATTTAAAAATTAATTTAAAGATATGAAAAGCTAAAAATTAGTAGGATAAACACAAAAAGATCCACATCTAGATGCATTACATTAAAACAAATGAAAAACAAAATAAAATCTCAAAAGCAACAGAAAAATCACTCAGTATACAAAAGGAAAAACAACATAATTAACAGTTGATTTCTCATAAAAGACAATGGAGACCCAAAGGCAGTGGAATGGCAGATTTGGACTGCTGAAAGAAAAGGCCTACCAAGAATTCTACATAGGTCAAGCAAAACTATACTCTGAAAATGAAGACAAAAAAAGGCATTCACATATAAACAAAGACAGAAATTTTTGCTGTTAGACGTTCTTCAGAAAGTAGGCTAAAGGAAATTCTTCAGGCTAACATCATATGGTAACTTAACTCTATAAAATGAAAGAACTGGGAAAAATTGTGTGTGTGCATATGTGTGTGTGTGTACACACAACTGATCCATGAGCAACACAGAGATTTGTGGTACCAACCCCCCTTGGTCAAAAATATATATATAACTTTTTTTATTGTCTATATTATTAAATCAAGGCTGTGTACAATAGTGCAATCAAGGGGTACAATGTGCTGGTTTCATATACAAGCTGAACTGTTTTCATCAAACTGATTAACATAGCCTTCCTGGCATATTCTCAGTTATTATATGAAGACATTTGTATTATGCATTTAGTAAGGTTCGCCTGTACCCTTCTAAGATGCACCATAGGTATGGACCCAGCAATTACCCTCCCATCCATCCTCCCTCCTCCCCTCCACTCCCTTGCCCCTTTCCTTGTATTCATGTGCTATAATTGGGTTATAGCTTTTGTATGAAAGCTATAAATTATTTCCATAGTAGGGCTGAGTACATTGGATACTTTTTCTTCCATTCTTGAGATACTTTGCTAAGAAGAA
>CAUYRH010126112.1:0-31289 GCA_963574655.1 Perodicticus potto
AATAATTTCTATTCTTTTAAATTTGCTGAGGTTAGACTTGTGACCTAAGATGTGACCAATTTTAGAATATGTTCCATGGGCTGATGAGAAGAATGTGTATTCAGTTTTGTTAGGATGAAATGTTCTGTAGATGTCTGTTAAATCCAAATGTTGAATGGTTAAATTTAAATCTAAAATTTCTTTGCTGAGTTTCTTATTGGAGGATCTATCCAACACTGCCAAGGGGTGTTAAAATCTCTGACTATTATGGTGCTGGAGGAAATCAAGTTCTTCGTGTCTGTTAGAGTCTCTCTTATAAATAGAGGCACATTCGGGTTAGATGTATAAATGTTAATAATTGAAATCTCATCATGTTGAGTTTTACTCTTAACAAATATGAAGTGACCATAAAGATTGTTACTTCATAAAAGTATTTCCTTACTTTTGTTGGTTTAAAGCCTATTGTATCTGTGAATAAAATTGCAACACTTGCTTTTTTCTGATTTCTGTTTGCATGAATTATAGATGACCATCCCTTCACCCTGAGTCTACATTTAGTCTTACCTTCTAAGGTAAGATTAGATTCTTAAATGCAGCAGATATCTGGCCTGAGTTTTTGTATCCTATGCATTTTTAGAGGGCAATTTAAGCCATTCACATTAATTGAGAGTATTGATAAGCCTGGTAGTATTTTGGGTATCGAGTTTTTTGAAAGTCCAGTGGACATTTTTAATCCTTTCACCACTGTGGAAGTTGGAATTTGATCAAAAACCTCTGAGTGAGTTTACTTTGGGTAGAGCATTATGCTGGTCATTGTGGAGGATAGGTCTGAGAATATCCTGGAGAGCTGGTTTAGTTATGGCAAATTTCTTCAACATGTGGATGTCATTCAAGTATTTAATTTCTCCATCTAAATGAAACTCAGTTTAGCTGGATACAGGATCCTGGGTTGAAAGTTATTTTGTTTTAGGAGATTAAAGGTCGATGACCATCCTCTTCTAGCTTGAAAAGTTTTAGCAGGAAGATATGCAGTCAATCTAATATTCTTCCCCTTGTAGGTTATGGTTTTCTTACATCTGGCTGCTTGCAGAATTTTCTCCTTCATATTAACTTTGGCAAAGTTAATTATAATGTGTCTGGGTGATGTTTCATTTGTATTGAGTTGTGCTGGGGTTCTGAAACTGTCTGCTATCTGAATTTCAGAATCTCGTGCCATGTTTAGGAAGTTCTCCTCAATTATCTCTTGGAGTAGAGCATCTGGAACTTTCAAAGCGACCTCATCACCTTCAGGAATTCCTATAAGGTGAATATTTGTTTTTTTGGAATTATCCCACAGCTGTCTGAGAGAATGGTCCATTTTTGCTCTCCACTTCTCTTCCTCTGAGCATTTGGGAGCATTCAAAAGCTTTGTCTTCAATGTCAGAGATTCTTTCTTCTGTCTGCTCCATGTTACTGAGGGATTCTACTGTATTTCTCAGATATTTGAGGGCTGCAAGTTATTGCCTCAACATGCCAAAAATCTTTAGTGATTTTGTCTTTAAATTCATTGAATTCTTCAGACAACTTTGACTTGCTCCTTGAATTTCTAATGCCAACTTTATCTCCATTCTGTTAATCTTATTTGCAATCCAAATTCTGAATTCAATGTCTGGCATCTCAGCCATTTGTTTATGAATGGGATTTTCTGTTGTGTCTCCTTTGTCATTTCTTGGGGGAGTTGATCTGCTCTGATTTTTCATGTTGCCAGTGTTTTTTCACTGATTCTGCCACATGATTCTTCTTCACTGTTTGGCTAGAGAAGCTGGTAAGGTGCAACTGAATTGTGGGCTCCTGGAGTTGTAGTTAATCATCCTTTTACTGAAGAACTGAGACTGGTGATTGTGGCTTTTCCCCTAGAGTTTTACAAAGGTCCCATTCAGTACTACAGCCTGAAGCTCTGGGGAACTGCTTGGTATGGTGGGGCTAGATGGCTCTGACCTGTATTCAGCTAGTTTCTGTCCAATCCTAGTGAATCAGTGGCTATGGGCTGCAATCTCAGCTGTGGAGATATATAAGCAACTAAGACACCCCGCTACCCAAAGGCAACAACTGGAATAGGAGAGTCGCACACTCCCACAACAACACAACTGGGTCCAATTTTGGTGGGTCTCCGGGTGACTGTCCCAGGTCAAGAGTTCTAAACCAATTTTCCCAGTCAACACTAACAATAATCAGGTGGGAGACGTCAAAAAGTCTTCAGCATCTGGGCAACGGGGGTCCACTGGCAGCTCAAGTGTAGCTTATTCTGGTGTTCTGTGGAGTCAGAAAGGCCCACCCAGCAAAATAGTCCAGGAAGGCTGGTGTCTCCTTCCCCACATTGCAATCCCATCACACCCAGGCATTGGTAGCCCCACAGGGCTGTGGCCTAGTTCCCTCCAATGAGCAAATGTGCCAGGGATTTGGGCCTGCCAGAGACAGAGGGAAATCAATGCCTCGCCATGTGACTATATATATGCCATGGGAATTGACTTTAGTAGGAATGTATTTATGTTACAATATACTTTCTGGACACCAGGTGGTGCTGTGAGTGATTCCCAGGCTTAAATTGTTTGCTTGAATACCCTCTTGGTGCCTAAGACCCTGCTAAATTGCTAATTCCACTGATCTCAAAAAATCTTCACAGACAGGTTTTACAAATTCTCCCTGCAAGTTCCCATGAAGTGTGGGATATCCTGGGCCAGTTCTGAGTATAGGATAACTGTCCGTGGGTGAGACTCAAATCACCATACCTGGCCCACTTGGAAAGGTGCCTGTGGTGACCACCATTTCCCATATTCCACAACAATGGCCTCTTCCTATCTGGGATCTTTCCTGTCTGAGGGTCTCTCCCTCTGCCTAACCATGGTGGTACACACCTGACAGCACCCCACTCTGGCTGCCTAATTCCTCTCGGGAGTCCACACTTCACCAATCTTTCCACACAATACCTAGTTTCCCTATGAACTGGGAAGTACAATCCTCCATGGTGGGCCTGGTTGCTATTGCCATCCGCAGCTGCTGCAGCCACTGGGCATAACTTTTCCTGGGAGTCTCTGCAGCTCCAGATTACCCTCCAATTCCAGCAATCTGCCACCGTGCTACACACCCCAAATTGCCACTCCACACCAATATTCCACGCCGGAATGATCTAGCTCCCTCACTCTCACCTGTTGTTCCAGGAGAGCTGAGCTAAACGTCCTTCCCATCTGCCACCATGCTCCGCCTCCCTCCTAGGTGATATTCTTGAAGTAACTGTACTAAGTCACTTTTACCATTCTGTAGTTCAGTTTTTGTAAGCCAAAATTTTTTCCTACTTTGTTAGCTAATCTCACAGGAAAATAACTTAAAATTTTACTACTTTCTGTTTGTAGAAATTACATTATGTTTCAAGGATCTAAGTTATGATTGGGAATTATTCACAGGAGGTAGAATGAGATGCTGCACTTCAATTTATTGCCTGCTTCAGTTAGTTCTGGATGAAAATACACATTTGTGACACAGAGAGTTTAAACTCATGAGGAAGATCTGTCCTCAAATGACTCATTTCTAGAGGTGAGAGGTCTGTTGTGCAGAAAGAGGTCATTTCTGTTTGGAATGAAGGTGATACTATGCAGAGAATCACGGACAGTTTGAGATTATCTGTGTGCTACTAATGCCTGATGGATGTAACTGAGGGGACAAAAAATCTGATCTGTCTGTTCCAGGAATGGGAGTCATCATGGAGAGACACAACCCCAGCTCTATAATAAGATTTTTGAAAGGATTACAGGTCTATAAGGGGTACCTTACCCAACAAGTGGGTGGTGCCCCTTGAAGGTTTAGGGCACTAGGAAATTACAAAGGGCAAGAATGTGATGCTTTGTGTAGGTAGGTAAGTGACTAAATCTAAATGATATTTGATGTTCCAAGTTTGGAGACCAATTCAAATATAGAGGAGATGTGAAATAATTGTGGGAGAACATCATTTTAGAGATGATGGCATTAACTGTAGTCCATTCAGAAGCTTGTGGCAGAGTAGACATATTATACATAGGTCTGACTTCTAGCAACACAGACCTGTAGTCGAGCATGACCATTTATATTGTGAACTAAAAATTATTGGGAATGAAGAACTGTGATGCATTGGGTCCAGTGCTTACTAATTCATAATCTTCAGTTAATTTTGGCAGGTGTAGCTATTTGCCAGGATAGCATTCTCATCTTCAGAACTTTTCCAGGAGGGAAAACAGCATGATATATGGAAATCATTCTTGGAATTAGGAAGCACTGTTTCGTCACTTACGGTCTTTGAGACCCTTAGAGGCTGCTTGTGTTGCCACCTGGGAAATGAGATGATGCCAGTACCTGTTCTACTGATTTCATTATGACAATTAGATGGAAAAAGCAGGTAAAAATGTTTTGCAAGGCCTTTTTTTGCATTATATTATAAAATAACATGTAAGTCTATGAAATTATTCATAAATATTTATAGAAGAAAGAAACTTAGCTTTGGCAGCATTAAGAAAGAAATTAAACTAAATATTAGTTAAAGAGGACCAGAATTTGGGAGTCTCAATTTTTATGAGTTTAATATCTCTGATATACCTGGTACAATGAGTATTTCACAATATCTTTGTCTTGAGGTGACTTTGTAATTAATCCTCCTAGTCTCCCTGAAGGTCCTAGGGAGCCAATGTCTCCTTGACATGTCACTATAAGCACAGCAGGTATTTTCACCTATTCACCAGTTTTCTCCACTGTCTCACTTTATTCCATTCTAGGATGCTGAAAATAAAAAGTATTACAGATGACTAATTCAACCTCATCATTTTACAGCTTAAGAAACTGACCAGGGGAGGTAAGTGAGCTGTCTAAAAGTAAAAGCCAAAAATTTTGAGAAAGTGAGAATTAATTTTTTAGGTTTTTTTTTGTTTGTTTGTTTTTTTGGTCCTAATGAGGTATTTTTTTCTCAGTGATCTATGTTGATTCTCAAAGAAAAAAAAAACAACAACAATATCCTAGCTACAATGGTTTTATTAGGTTCCAGAGCCTACATGCATACCTGATGTCTACTGTCAGAGAAGAAATATCTAAGGAATGATGTGAAATGACCCATCTTCTATCTATAGCAGGCGTTAACAGCTAGTGATTGCAGTACTAGGGAGAAAGGTCCTATTGAATGACTGTGGGTTATAAAGGCACTTTTCATCTCAGAATAAAATTATTAGAAAAATGGCAGAATTATTCTTTCCCTTAGTATTTCTCTTTCATTTCTCTCTCTCTCTCTCTTTTTTTCTCAAAAAGATATTGGTGCTGATTGTAATCAAAATTCTCAAAGGTATGAACTGAAGACTGAAAACAAAGGAATGTTTGAAACTCAAAGAAGACCAGTTAGACACCATGTCCCTCTCGGACTTTGGCAGGAATCTAGAGGTTTTTACAAAGTTTGGAGGAATTGAACCAAGTGTCAGAAGAAATAATGGAATATAAGTAAGAGTTACCATACCAAAAAGGGACATTGTGAAATTGCATGTAATGAATAGTGAGATTATTCAGCTCTCTTTCATCTTTTGGATTTGTGCCCCTTGACACAACATTGCTAGTAGATTAAGGTTTACTCAGCAGATTCTTCCTTGAAGAAATTGTATAGCTCCCAAGAAAAGACATATGGTTAACTAACATTTGGAGATATGTCAACAAACTGGCAGGGTTCCACTAAACAAAATGTACCCATTCATGCAGAACTTGCAATCTGTCCATTTGTTTCTCTTAAATATGAATAAACCAAAAATAATCATTAAAATTTTTTTGAGAAGCCTCAAAGACTAAATACTGAAATCAAAAGCAAATCAGTAGAAATGGAATTAAAAGAAAACAGAAACAATACCAGGGCAGAAGAAAACTTCAAAGCAGACTATTTATCCAAGAAAAAACTCACACAGCGACAATCAGAGCATTAACAAAAATTATTACTTGCCCAATATGACAAACCCTTTACTGCCTAGATGAGAAAAAGTGGGAGCCCATTAGTGGGACCGAATCCCGTGGAGCTTATAATCTAGTGAGGCAGAGAGATAGGAAAAAGTCCTCCTACATAAAATGTAAAACTGAGATTATTTCACATACAGCACATGGCACCAAGAAACCCTATTCTAGGGTCTTCGACCTTGTTAAGAAAGATCAGGAAGAGTTTCTTGGAGGAAATAATGTCTGACTTATGATATGAAGGAAAAGTAGGCATGATCTAACCAAAGAGAGCAGGAGCAAGGTGTTCCAGGCAAGGAGGCCCTGTGGGATAAGGCAGGTTGTCAATGAGAGGCTAGTAAGGTGCTGACCAGGAAGAACTTCGCAGACCATCTTGGAGTTTTGCCTTTTTCCCCTGGGTACATGATTGGAAGTCACTGAAATGTTTAACCAGGGATGGAGATGGAGTAAAATTTCTGTTATGGTGGTTGTTCTAACTGTAGTATGGAGAATGGATGGTTAGTGATGTCAGTGGTACTGTTAGGGAACCTTCACAGTTGCCACGCCAAAGGATAATGGTAGCTGGGCCAAGAGTATCAGTGATGAGGATAAGAAGTGGCAAGTTTTGAGAAACACTTAAGGGGTTAAGTCAACAGGATTGTGTGAAAAATTATGTCAAGGATTGATTCTCTGAATATTCCATGGAAAAACGAGTTGGCTAGTCCGAGCAAAAAAGCTGAGTGAGAAATATAAATTAAAAACGTTATAAATGTCAAAACAAATATATCTACAGGTATTAAACCTGCTAAAAATTGTCTGTGAATGTTACATATAATTCTATGTAGTAAGTTCAAAAATCTGAACAAAAGGATTATTTTCTAGGGTAATTAAAATTACCATTTCCTTTCACAGCTCTCCAATCTGACGATAAAGGATCCAGATTCTGGTGGTTCCTGTGAAGGGTACTGAGAGGATTTGGGTACAGTCGGTTTGTGTTCTGAGTATGGCATCAGGAAACGTTCTAGTCAGCTCTCCTGTGGCCCCTTTATAAGTAACCTTCATGATCCGTCCCTGGTCCACTTTAGCTCCCTGTCCCAGTGAATCACAAGCTTGGTATTCCTCTGCAGAGTCACTGGACAGATGAGCTGTCATCTCCATAGCATCCTCTCCTGCATATATTTCGCATCTATTTCTCTGACACTTCAGCAGGACTGTAGGGAAAGGAAAAATAATGTAGTTTGTATTCTATCATATTAAATCAGGAGCAATAGTGAATATTTTTCTGAATATGTTTTTGCAGTTAAAATTCATCATTTTGAAAATTAACTTACTAATTGAATTAAATTCAAAGAGAAATATTTTCTTAAACTTAGCTTCATTTTTTTTCTTACTGTTCTTATTGATGAAATTTATTTAGGCATTAAGAACATTCCTATTTGGTTGTTGGTACTCATGTCTGTTTAATTTAGAATCATACATGCGGACTTAGTATTATCATACAAGGAATTTAAAACAGCACTTTGGGTTTTTCTGTTTTTGAAGCTCTTGACAGAAATGAACTCCAAGGAAAACAGGAAGAATAGATCCTGCTTCACACAACTTCAAGGCATTTTGGAGGAAAAACACTATAACAATAACTAAGTAGCAAGTTATATTTTTTACAAGTTACAGATTCTCTGGTTATACAAACAATGGTGTAATGTGCTAACTTGTCCTTAAAATACTTATAGCAGCATATTATAAAAAATGGTTTGATTGAATGATTCTGATAACAAAAAAATCCTCTGGCCAACACCTATTTTCATAAATGGTAGCCTGGCTCAGTACCCAAACTGCAGATCAGCTGATAACCAAATTAAAATCATCTAAAATATCCACACTATGCTTCTAATTTGCTATTTGCATAGAAGACACTATGTTATAATATATTATGTATCTTAAAATAAAATATAACCATATTTGCACCTTAGAAATTTTGATATAATTTTTTTTTTCCTGAATAGTCTCTTAACTTTCTTTTAAGGGGGAAATTAACTGGGAAATTAACTTGTAAACTTGGGGGCCCCCTGTACCTGTCTATCACATTGATTTTACCTACTAAATGTCCCTCAAATTGATCTAATTACTCCGCTGTCTGACTAATCCATGCTAGGCCAAACATCATCCTTTGGTTCTTACACTGATGAAATAGGCTCCTAATTCCCCTTCCTGAATCCATTTTGGCCTATCAGGCCATGCTTCAGGAATTAACTAGAGTGACTCTTTAAAATGAACGTTTTATTATGGCACTCCTAGCTTGTCACGGCTTCATGACTCTCCCACGGTCTCGAGGTAGAGTCCAAAATCCTTAGCATGTGCTGTAAAATTGCAGATGATCTAGTTCCTAAATACTCCTAATGTTTTCTTACCATGCTTCATAAATAATGTATTTATTTGTATAACTTTTTCCCTTTCTCTCTATATGTTGCCTATTTGTTATGATTTTGTTATTGGTTTAACTTCTGCATGTACATAAATCTCACAATGCATTGTTACTATTTTAGTTTTAGACAAATATTTTTTTAAAAGGCTAAACATCAGATAAAATAGCTTTAAATATTTATTTTCATTTTTGCCATTTCTGAAAATGTAAATAATGTTTTCCACCTAGCATTCTACCTGTTGCTTGGACAACTTCCATTAAAATTTCTTGTAGTACAGGGGTAGATGAAGGCATTTTATCCACCTTTGACCATCTGAAAAAAATCTATATTTTGCTTTTATTTTTGAGGACTTTAACCCGGAAGCATAGATTCCTGCTTTTATTTTTGTAAGAAATTTTTGTTGAGTAAAGGTCTCTGTTTTGACAGTATTTTTCTTTCAGTACTTCATTATTTTGACTAGTATTGCATTATTTCTGACAAATATTGCATTCTTTTGACTAGCATTGCATTATTTCTGACAAGAAGTCAGTTGAATACCTTTTCTTTGTTTACTGGCAGGTCATGTTTCTTTTTTATTTGATTCTCTTTGGGATTTTCTTTGTATCTTTGCTTTTTTAGCAGTTTGACCATGATATGTCTGATTTTAAAATATGTACGTTTTGGGGGTTTCTTTGAGCTCTCACATATGTGGATAGTTTGTTGTCTTTCACTAATTTTTTGGATCTTTTCAAATGTTTCTTGGACCCCATTCTCTCTATTTTCTTATTCCTGAACCTAGTGGTACCTGTATTAGACCACTTTCTATTCTACAATGCCTGGCTCCTCTGTTCTGGCTTCATACTTCTTTTTTCTTTATGTTTAAGTAAATTCTATTGGCTGATCTTCCTTCATTTTTACTGATTTTCATCCAAGGAATTATTCATCTCTAAAATCATTGTTTCAATTTGATTGTTATTTTTTCTGCTGAAGATCCCTTATTATCTGATGCATGTTGCCACCTTTACTATAGAGGCTTTAATATAATAAATAAATAAAGTTATTTTTAAAGACTATTATTTCCAATATTTTGGTCACCTCTGGGTACTTTCTTGTAAATATTTTATTTCATGATTTTTTAATGCTTTGTGAAATGTAAGTAAATACTATTTCTGCCTGAAATGGTCACACTTTCTTCTCTCTGGTCATTAGGTCGTAGGACTGAGTCCTTGTAACCAGTAGTTGAGATGGGTCTAGCGCCTAAGACTGATATTCCAGGCAGCGGTTCCCAACCTGTGGGTCACGACCCCTTTGTAACAATGAAAATACATCGCGGCATTAGGAAGGTAGAGAACCACTGCTAGACATCAACCTTGTTCTTACTGTTGGATTTCGGTTCTCTGTGGATTTTCCTCACGTTTCTGGTCCACTCTCCACTTTGACCAGTTCACAACATGTGCGCCGTGAGCGCTCTCTCCCTGCTCTTGCTGCAACCTTCAATCGCAGACTTCTTTTGCTTATTGCCTAGGGTCATGCTCACGGTTAGGACGGAGGGTTTTGAACTACCCCTGCTCAGTGTCAGTTGTAGGCACGTCCTGCGTACTTGGGATTCAGGCACACAATTTCTCATCAGTGTTCTCCCTCCTTCTCATGAGACTCAAACCCTTCCTCTATCAGTGCACGTGAGTGCACGTGTGTGGTGGCCTGGGCACGTCTTAGATGCCAGAGTTCCCTACTGCTCCCCTAGAAAGAGTTCTATTTTCTATCCCTGCGGGATGCCAGGCCTGACCCGTTTCCTGCCCCTCCTCCAGATGCATACCGCTCTTCCATCTGCTCTCCACGCTCCCTACCTGCATCCAGGGGGGATTTTAACCTTGCCTGGACACCGAGGGTGGCATGCCTTACTGCTCCTCGCTCAGCAGCTTAGGCTTTTGCTTTGCATAAGAGAAGGGTCTAGGACTTGGGTGCGATTCCCCCTCAGCGAGGAGTCTCTCAGTCTCCTCCCTGCCCTAGTCTTTTCCATTCCCCTAGTGGAGGCTCAAGGGATAGAAATCATGTGTGAGTGTGAACGAGCCTTGTTTGTGCTACAACTTGAACTCTTTCTTCTTACCTACTTTTCTGCCATTCATCCCCCGCTCCGTACCGTGCTGATGACGGTAGATTTCACGGCACCCCTCTTTCCCTGCAGGTGCAAGGGAACAGAAAATTTTCCCTTTTAACTTCGGAAAGCCATTTTACATTGAGGTAGATTCTGCATTGGCCACAAGTGGATTTTAAGGAAACGCGATTACTCACAAGAAAAAAACAAAACAAAACAAAACAAAAGTCTTTCTGTTATAGTACGTAGGAAAACAAAGAAACAAGCACATTTATACATAGTATATCAGTAAGATGAAGCAGATGATCATTTAGGACTCTTCTATATCAGTCACGTAACTTGCAGTGGTTTTTGTAATTGTGGAAATTATGTGAAATTATAAGATGGTTTTGGTATTTTATAATTATCCAAGGACTTCCTATTAATACCAGTTTTTAAATTTCTATGTACTCTTCAGAAGCCTCTGCCCCTTAGTTTGCTTGGAAAATCTTTTAAAATTTAGTTCATGAAGAAAAGAATGTTCAACTGTCTCTATTTTCTGTTTCTTTTACTCATTTCCTCTTTTAAACAACACTGGTCATTTATTGGAGGACTTATTAAGTGTCAGGAACTCTTCTGGGTGTTCTACTTCTTTTAATGCATTTACTCTTCACAACAGTTCCTGGAGTCAGATCATATTAATACTCTTTGCAAGTGAGGAAACAGGGTGTGACTTGTTCAATGTCATACGTGGGTAATTGTTGATAGGCAGGGCTAAGATTGTTTGCCTTAAGTTAGGCTATCCAACTCTGCAGTGCTTACACACAACAACAAAGTCTTTTATTTGTCAATAATTTTGTAGAGGTTTTCTTTTTTTAAATAAACAAAAGCAAGGTCACTATGGGAATTCAAACCAAAAAACTATTTTCTTAATGCTATCTCATATAAAAAGTAAACAAAATATATTTCCTATACTCGGATTTTCTACCTTAATGAGAGTACTTAGTTGAGGTCAAATAAAAGAAATAATTGTTCTCACTGACCAGATTAGACAACATTAAGAAATTTTATCCAATTCTTTTTAAAATATTAAATTCTTTTTGGTGTGATGATAGGACTGTTACTATGTTTAAATGAGTTCTTATCTTTAAGAATGCATACTGAAATATTTCAAGACAAAATGACATCATTCGGGGATTTACCTCAAAATCAAATTAGTACCGGAAATGAATGAGGGCACAGGCAAAAATGATTTGCCATGAAATGACAATTGTGAAACAAGGTTAGTAAAGCATAGAGTATCATTATTCTATTCTATTTGAAAATGTTGCATAATAATGAGAAAATAAGAAAATATAGTTATACCAAAGAACATCCTTGCAATATTATAGTTTAGTTCAAGAAACTGTAATAGACTAGTCTGCTTCATGTGTTCTAGACAATGGCTGTACAAGGATACCTAATATGCAAATGTTTTCTGCAATCAAATTATGCCAGCAAGAGGGGAAGTAGAAATAATGGTATTTTAAGACAATGTAATACGTATTATATTTTGAGAAGTATTCGATTGCTAATGCATTGGCACAAACCCAGAAAAAGTATATTAGCTGTTTGGAATCCTATGAGAATTTGATTGCTGTTATCTCACATTTTAGGAGAATATTTGATGACAAAAGATTTACTTTCAATTAAGAAAAAGCATTTTTAAATTTTGTAGTTAAAATTTAATTTTAACAGAAATCTTACTAAAAGCTACATACCAAAATCAGAAATTTAGTTTAACTTTGGGTGTGGAAATACAAGTCTTTTAAAAAAATCTGTAGCTTTCAAATAACATATATTTAACCTTTATTATTTTTAATGATAAAAGATTGTATTTATAAACATAAAATATAATTTTTACAGTATGTATTTTATTGATACATTTATGCTATAAAGAAAAAGCAGCATAACTTCATATTAGAATAATTGAACATTTATTTATTTATTTATTTATTTATTTGCTATGGGGTAGGATAAATAGAAGATATTGGCACTAGAAGTGGCTGAAAAGTGTTGAAGTAAATATTTATGTTCTCATTGGAGTGGCTAAGGTGGTACTATATCTTCCTAACACAGTGCAATTTTATTGGGTTAAACTTGCAATTCTTGCTGGCTAGGGAATCTGGAAAATGGACATTGCCATTGCTCAAATTAGAGTTTTACATTTAATCAAATCAGATTAAGAAAAATAAAAAAAATGATTATCTGTTTGTTGAAACTTTATAATCTTTAAGAAGAATATTAATATAATACATATGAAGAGCGTTAGAATGAATTTGTCAAACATGTTGAGTTGTAATCTTTAAGAAGAATATTTATATAATACATACGAAAATTGTTAGAATGAATTTATCAAACAGGTTGAGTTGCTATGGTACAAAATGTGTCTAAATGTTATTTTTGAAAACAGAAAATAATGTGAAATGAGTTATGTTCATTACACAAAAAGAAAATTCAAATTTTATACCTTTTAACCTGTATGTATCATTACCTTTCATTGTCAAATATATTTTTTCTATGTTGAGTAGTTAGCATGAATGGGTTGGCAGCCTTAAATTATCCAATGTTATCTCTGATAATTGGTTCTTTCTGTTTGAGGTCTGTTACCTTTAATTTTTGGAAATGTATTTCCATTATTTCTTCACATGTATACTTTATTGGGAGATGACCAATACCAGGTAATGGTACTTCTACTTCTTTTCTCAGTACCTCCTAACTTTTCCTGAAATTGAGTTTTTAATATTCTGTTTTGAGTTTTTAATATTCTGTTATTTCTTCTTTTCTTCTGGGAGAGTTTGTTGCTCTGATCCTATAACTAACTGAATCATTCTGTAATTGTATCACTTTTCCTATTTATCCTACTTTTTGTATACTTTACCCAAATTTAAATTATTTTTATATTATATTCACTCTTTGGAATACATATTTTATATTCAGTGTTTCCAGTTGGTTCTTTTTGTGATTATTGTCATTTTTCTCCTCTTGCCATTTTTGGTCTATTTATTATACTTGTTTTACTTTTTTTTTTTTTTTAATATACCTTGTAGTATGGTGCCTTTCCTTTCTGATGGCGTCTGTCATGGACTGGGTTTTATTTTGTGGTGAGTAGGGTAAAATATTTTGCTATATTGGCTTATGTGTGAACTTATATTCTCTGGGAAATATAGGCTGCATGTCTGGTGGCTTCTATTAGGGACGAACCAAGGACACAGATGGATTATGTCAACTCTGAAAACCTAAAAGGTGATGTGATGGGCAGAATTATGGCCCCCAAAGATGTCCATGAACTTTGTATATGTGATTAAAGTAGAGAGATGATCTTAGATTATTCAATTGGGCCTAAGCAAATCACATGAGTTTTTAAAAGCAGAGAACCTTTCTCCGATGGAGAAAACTCACAGAACAGTGGCATAAGAAGGATTCAAACAGAAGTAGCTGGCTTTGAAGATGGAGGAAGGGGCCCATGGGTCAAAGGATGTGGGCGGCCATCAGAAGATGGGAAAGGCAAGGAAAATGATTCTTCCCTAGAAACGCTAGAGAAAAATGCCTTGATCAGAGGCCACTGAAATCAGAATTAGGCTTCTGACCTGGAAAACTGTAAGTGCGTGCTGTTTAAGCCAAAGTTGCTGGTCATATATGGCAAAAACAATAGAAAGCAGGTCCAGAGAAAGTGTAAGAAAGACACTTGGATGAAGGATCCCAAAGGCAGCACTGGAAGGAGGTGTTCCATCTCATTGTAATCCTCCACTAAGGATGGCTACATAATTTATGGGACCCAGAACAAAATGTAATCTCCAATCCCTTTGTTCACAGAGCAGAAGAAACTGCCATTGAAAGTACTAAAATAGGAAGCTTTTTCTTTTCTTCCATCCATTGTCTCTTTCTCAACTGGCTCTGAGATTTTTGTTTGTTTCTGTTCTTTAATGATCTAGGAAAAATTTACAAATTAAATTATTAGCATGAATTTTACTGTTCATCTTTATGTTGTGTAATGACACTTTTTTTTTTTAATTATTGGGGATTCATTGAGGGTACAAGAAACCAGGTTACACTGATTGCATTTGTTAGGTAAAGTCCCTCTTAGAATTGTGTAATGACACTTTCAAAAGCTGATATAAGGGCATTTTCCTTGTATGGAGAATCATCATATTTACGTAATTCATGTTGTGTAGCTCATGTATGTGTATGCCTTTCATTTTTACCAGAACAGTGGGAGTGCTGTGCAAAACTAATTCACTTGATTTACTTTACTTCTTTACCTTTGGCATAGCAATGAGTAAGAAAGTTCCAAAAGAAAAATAATTACTTATTGCCCTATTTTTCTCATTTTTTTTTAGTGTAATTGGTTGGCTAAAATGGTGAAGTAACATGAGTAAGAAGTGATGAGATTTGTTTGTTGTTCCTGTTCCCTAGAAAGCCATTGCTTTTTTTTTTCTCCATTTGAAACTAATTTTCCCCTCAACCCCTTACATTTATTGAAGTATATATTATAAACAAACATTTTCTATATTTAAGGTATACAGTGAGATGTTTGATATATGTTATCAAGTATAAAGTGATTACCAAATCAATATTATTAACAGAATTGTCATGTTCTATAATTCCCATTTTTGAGTGTGTGGTGAGAAAATTTAAGTCTATTCTCTTAGAAAATTTCCAATATAAGCTACATTTTTATTAACTATACTCAACATGTTGTACATTAGATCTCTGGACCTTATTCATCTTATAACTGTTAATTACACTCTTTAACCAAAACCCCTTATTTTCCCCATCTCAGGCTTTTATATTGTGAATTCGACTTCCTTATATCCTGCAAATAAGTGATATCATGTGGAATTTGGATCTTGGTGTCTGGTTTACACATATAATTGATTATCACATAGTATTTCTATTTTTGTGCCTGGCTTGTTTCACTCAGCACAACATCCTCCAACTTCATCCATGCTGTCGCAAATGTCAGGATTTCCTTCTTTTTAAGGATGAATAATTTCCCATTGTATATTCATTTTCTTGATTAATTCAGGTGTTATGGGACACTTAGATTATTTCCATATCTTGGCTATTGAGAATAATGTGGCAATGAACACAGGGGTGCAGATATCTCTTTAAGGTATTGATGCCAATTCTTTTGGATATATATGCAGCAGTGATATTAATGGATCATATGATAATTCTATGTTTAGTTTTTTGAAGACCCTCCATATGTTTTCCAAAATGGCTATACGAATTTACAATCCATCAACAGTGTAACAAGTGTACTTTCCTCTACACCAGTGCTTTTCAAACTGTGTGCCATGGTACACTGGTGTGCCATAAAAGTTTTTAAAGATTATTAATTAAATTATTTTCTAAAGAAGTTCAAAGCACAGTAAGGATATTCTTTTCTTTTTTTTACTTTTCTTGATCAACATATTTAGAGTGTGCCATAGAAGTTTAATTGTAGGTTCAAGTGTGTCATTAGATAAAAAAGGTTAAAAAACACTGCTCCACTCCCTTGCCAACACTTCTTAGCACTTGATTTTTTGGTAATGGACATTTTACAATTGTGAGGTGATATTTCTTTGTGGTTTTGATTTGTGTTTCTCTGATGATATTGAACACTTTTACATGTACCTGTTGGCCATTTGTATGTGTTCTTTGGAAAAAGTGTTCATTTAGGTCCTTTGGCCTTTTTAAAATCAGGTTACTTATTTGTTTGTTTGTTTATTTATTTATATATTTTTGTTAGTGACTATATCTATGAATCTATGGTTTGCAAGTATTTTTCTCATTCTATAGCGTGCTTTTTCACTTTGTTGACTGTTTGCTTTGCTGTGCATAAATGATGCAAAAATCTTCAACATATATTAGCAAACCAATGTTAATGGTACATTAAAAGGATTCTACATCATGATCAAGTGGCGCTTACCTCGGGGATTCAAGGATAGGTCAACATATGTAAATTTAGCAATGTAATACATGGATTGAAGGATAAAAATCATATGAGTATCTAAGACGCAGAAAAAGCATTTGACAAAAATTTAACATTTTTTACCATTTTATACTAAAATTTCTCAACAAATTAGATATAGAAATAATGTGCTTTAACATTATAAAGACTGCACATAACAAGTTCACAGCTAACATCTTACTCAGTGATGAAAAGCTTAAAGCTTTCCCCTCTAAAATGAAGAACAAGACAAAGAAGCCCACTCTCATCCCTTCTATTCAACACAGCACTGGAAATCCTGGCCAGAACAATTAGGCAAGAATAATAAATAAAATGCATCCAAACTGGAAAAGAAGAAGCAAAATTGTCTCTGTTTGCAGATGTCATAATCTTACATGTAGTACACATGTATAGAAAAACCTAAAACCCCACCAAAAAAACATAAGAACTAACATATTCAGTACAGTTGCAGAATACAAAATACACATCCAAAAATCAGTTGTGATTCTATACACATACAAGAAAATATCTAAGAAAGAAATTAAGAAAAATCATCCCATTTATAATAGCATCAAATGGCTGGGGTGCAGTGGCTCATGCCTGTAATCCTATCAGTCTGGGAGGCCAAGGCAGTTGGATCACTTGAGCTGAAGAGTTCAAGAGCAGCCTGAGCAAGAGGAAGACCCTGTTTCTACTAAAGATAGAAAAACTAGCTAGGTGTTGTGAGGGTGCCTATATTCCCATTGACTCAGGAGGCTGGGGCAAGAGGATCACTTGAACCCAACAGTGTGAGGTTGTTGTGAGCAATGAAGCCATGGCACTCTACCCAGGATGACAGAATGAGACTACATCTTAATAAAAACACAAAAAAACAAAAACCAAAACCTATATGTATGTATAATAGCATCAAAATGAATAAAATGCTTAGGAATAAACTTAACAAGAAAGTGTTAGAACTATACATTGAAAACTATGAAACTCTGGTGAAAGAAACTAAAAAGACCCAGTAAATCAAAAGGTATTCCATATTCATGGATTGGAAGAGTAACAATGGGCTCTGCATCCATGTATTCAATCATGTACTGAAAATATTAGAAAGAAGTATCTGTACTTTTTTCTTGTTATAAAACAGAAAAACTATTTATATAGCATATACGTGGTGGTAAGTATTGTAAGTAATCTAGAGCTGATTTAAAGCTTATAAGAGGGTCTATGCAGGTTATAAATACCATGGCATTCTAAATAGGAGACTTGAGCATTTGTTAACTTTAGTATCTGAGGGGAGTTCTGGAACCAACCCCAAAGGAACAACTCTATTGTTAAAGTGTTTGCATTATCCAAAGTAATCTATAAAATTAAATGCAATCTTTATAAAAATTTCAATGACATTTCTTCATAGAAATCGAAAAGTAATCCCTAAAATTTCTGTGAAATCTCTAAAGGCCCTGAACATTCAAAGCTATCTTGAAAAAAAGAACAGTAAGGAGACGTCACACTACCAGGTTTCAAAATCTACTACCAAGTTATAGCAGTCAATTAATCTTCAACAAAGATGACAGGAACACACAGTGAGGAAAGGACAGTCTGTTCAATATATGGTACTTAGAAAGCTGCATATTCACATGCAGAAGAATGAAATTGGATCCTTAGACACACGACAAATCAACTCAGGATGGGTTAAAGTCTTACATGTAAGGCCTGAAATTGTAAAAATTAAAAAAAAAATAGAGAAAGGATTTCTGATATTGGTCATGGCTATGATTTTTCAAGTAAGACTCTAAAAGCAAAAAGCAAAAGGAGTAAAAGTAAACAAGTGTGACTACCTTGGAAGCATTCCAGGCACGGATGGAAAGCTTGGCCCCCTGGCTGCCGGAGCCCTGCTTGCTCACTTACCTGTGTTCACTTTGAGTTTCCCTGAGCTCTCCGGCAGCAACAGGGTGCGGGGGGAGAAGCCAGAGCAGAACTGCAGCTGCTTTCTCCTTTCCAAGTTCCCCATAGAGGCTGCATCTGGCCCTTCTGAACACAACAATTCAGACAGCCTTTCCCCTAAGGATTTCCTGTAGGTTTCTCTTATTTCTTCCCGCACTTCATCCCAGGTTGCTTTGAAGGGAGGAAGGTAGCAGCATGTTTTAATTCACACCTTTAATGAACCTAAAAGATAGTATTTTATTTTTCCCTGAGATTTGAAATGTTGTTAGGATATGTAGGGGCGAGTCTAGGAAGAAAGAAAAAGAGAGAAAGAGAAAAGGAGGGAAAAGGGGGGAATAACACATATATTACATGGCTCCCCACCTTCCCGGGCAGAACATACAGTGAAGAGAGGGGGGCAGGGAGAGGGAGAGAGAGAAGGGAGGGGGAGGGAGAGGAGTTATGACTCATTTGTGGCATTAAGTCCTTGGAAAGCAGCAGGATTATTATAAAGCTACTGCTTCACAAGACATCTTGGTTAATGTGAAACAATATACTTTGTTTTTACCTGTTGGTTTGAATTGGGTTTCTGGGTCTTGCAATAGAAAGAGCTTAACAGACAAAATTTTCTGTATAGGCGGGGATTACTGAGCAATTTTGACACTTTTCAAATCACAGGCACTTAAGCAGCTCTGCACTTTCCCTATGTATGAGGCTGTTCAAGCCGAGGAACAAAAGAAGAGATTTTGAAAACAATTTGAAAAATACCTGTTACGTAGCTCTGAGGACACTTAAAAATACCAAGCAAATAATTCCTGATGCTCCAGATTTTAAAGGACGTAATTTATTACACGTGTTTTATGGGTAGCAGCATGGGAAAAATATTGTAGTGGTAATATTCCTGTACTGGCAGAATATTCTTACTATTATGTAAAACTATTTTTTTTAAGATGCTAGAATAAAGGTTTGAGAAATACCACTCCATTTTAGTTTTCTAATGAAACATTATTAAAGTGTCTTAGACATAAATGTTAACTTCAGAAGCAGCTGATTATGTCATCCTGTCCTATTATTTCACAAAGTGTTTTTAGACATGCCAGACTAATGTCCTGGCCAAAAAAATAAAAAAAAAGTGTACTTTCATCTTTTTGTTAAAGTATTCAGTTTTTATAAAATTTTGTCATTTGAATGAGATTGCACTTGTTTCTTAAAGAACAGTATGGAAATTGATTTTAGAATTATGTTAGAATTTGCACAGTGATTCTACTTACTATGTAATTTATGTGAAAGAATTAGCTTTCTGAATGTATTTTTAAAGCAGTGACACTATTTTCAAGCTTTTGTAACTTATTTTTTGTAATTAAAAAGAGATTTTTTTTAAGTTCAATTTCTTTGGACTATTTACAGCAAAAGAATTTGCACAATGTTTTTGCCAACTTACATTATGCCCTCAAATTTATTTCAGCAATGAAGTTCAGCATTTTTCTCTCTCTAAAGACAAATAGGAAGAATGATGCTATTTCATAAATTTTCTACCCATTGATCATAACTCTGGCAATTTGTTACGATGATCTTTTGCTGATATAGAATCTTAAAATTTCTTTTGTATTTTTAAACTTTCTTCTTTTTAAATTTTTATATCATATGTTAACTAGCAAATATTCCTTTACTGAACAAATATTTTTGAACAAATAATATATGTAAGGCATTGTTCTGAACACTGGAGATATAATAGTGAACAAACAGGCAAAATTTTCTATTCCTAATGGAACCTACATCTGGTGGAGTGAGACGAGCTATATACAACAAATCAGTGAAATAGATCATACGTCATTTGTCAGAAGTACTATGGAGAATAAAAAAAAGAAGGAAAACAGACAGACAATGATAGAGTAGGAGCTGGAAACTGGGGAGCTGCAATTTAAATAGCGCGATCAGGAGAACACAAACTGTTATTCACATGACCCCCAAACACCTGTGTCACTTAGTCAGTTCCAGTGCTTGTATATCATGTGGAAAAACAAATTTATACACAAACATCTTTTACAGTAACTATAACAATTATGACCAATAATAAAAATAGTGTACTCCCCAGGTGCTTAGAGTAGATGTAGTCATTGTGAATATGATACAAAGTGTATGTGCCTTCATAAGACAAAGGGTATTGTTGAAATAGGTTAAAAAGATAGGCAAAAAAGTGGTAGAAATTCTGGATCACATCAGTATCTGATGAAAATAGGAAATGGTTCCCACTGCTCTGTTGCTGTGTTAGTGGCCTCCAGGTGTTAGCTGCTTGTGCCTCCTAATTCCTCCTCTCCCACCACGGTAGAAGAACTTGACATTGGCCCTTGGCCTGTTCTTCCGTGAAGTATCCTCCACATTTCTTTTCCTCCATTCCACCCCGCTCAGGGCCCACCTGCCTTGGTTTGCTCCCTGTGTCAATACGGATGTGGACCCAGAGGGCCACCCTTCACATGCTTAGCGAAGGAAGTATTAACTTCAGGTGCGTTCTGAGTTTAGCCACCTACATGAAAATGTGTGTGTGTGTCCTGTCTCCGTTCGAAGCATATGGTCCTCGATCATCTCAGGGTGCCACTTCCCACACTTGGTTTTGTTACCTTTCTTCCCTGGAACAGCAAGTGCCTCCCACGTCTCAGGCGATCTGTCCACACTTTGGTGCTTCAGGGTCTAAGTTTCTACCCCAAAGGAATCAGTCAAGAAATTTCTTCTGAAAGAACACCATGCTTTCTCTGAAAGGAATTCTAGAGAAAAGTGTTCCTTTTCCAACTTATTGAACAATTTCATTTCATAGTTTCCACCTAGCTTAGCTCAGGCTTGAAGCATTAATACTTAATATTTCTTCCCAGGGCTGCTGGCTCCCTCTCTGCTCTGTATTACATGCCACTCTCTACCCTGTGACTCTGTAGAAGAAAAATTCTATCTGCATTGTTCACCTGCAAGCCTTAAGGTAAGTGCTGTGTATGAGTATTTGTGTTACTCTCCAATTCCTATATGAAATCCTAACTCCCAAAATGATGGTGTTAGGAGGTGGGGTCTTCGGGAAGTGATTAAGTCACGGGGCAGAGTCCTCATGGTTCGGATTAGCACCCTTTAAAGAGACCCCAGAGAGCTAGCTTGTCCCTCTGGCCCCTAGACTCACCATAGCCACCTTTTTTCTTTGCTGGTTTGAATCTGTGTCTTCTGGCTGTGGTTAAGCATATGAAATAACAGCCCTGCCTGGTCTTGCGAGTCTTGCTAGTTAATCACCAATCCCAGAAATGGTCTTGGGGTTCCCTGACACAGTTTGTAAGTGTCATCTAATCTGTCTAACAAGAAGACAGGAAGAAAGACTACCACTTTCCCGGTAAGAAAACTTCCTGAAAGTTGGACATAATACTTCTTCCTATTTATATATCATTGACTAAAATCTCAAGTGTGTAAGACCATGCTAACTGCAATCTCACTGTTTGATAACAGTAGAATGTTTATCCAGAATTAAGTTCTCACCACTGAAGAAAGAAGAGGAGATTGGATATCAAGGATCAACTGGCCGTCCCTTCCACAAGTAGTAATAAATTTGGCTTATGAGGAACACACTTTTTCTTTCTTTGGATTTATTTTTTTATTTTTTAATCTCTTACATTTTTATTTAAAATAATGCATGTTTAATTTAAAAGTTATACAAATTGATTTGTTAATTGTTGTCAATAGTGATATTTGATATTTTTCTATCAACCGATGAGCTGACACTATGGCCACATTCTTTGCTGGTTCCTCTCTTGTTTACCCGTAAACAATTCAGATGGTTCTCAGAGCAGGTGGATTCTTTGCAGGTCCTGTGGTGACTGATCTCTGTACCCTCCCATACAGGACTTTGTGTATGCGTCCTTTCCCCCGTCCCTCCCCTCTTTAAGTCTATTTCCCCCATTTGCCTCTGTTTCCCACCATTGCTCCATCAGACGGGTTGGTCATGATATTGGTCTGTTTGAGGGAAATTGACTCATCCACAGCCCTGCAAAGGGAGGAGGTCTAAGTCATTCCAGAGATGAGATGCACGCCACTCCTCTGTCACTCCCTGACAGCTTCCTCTACCAGAATGAACAGTGACCGGTCTGTAGGCTGACCCGGGAGGTGATTTGACAAGTGAAAACTCTGCCAAAAAAAGTACTATCTGGGCAAGTTAGACTGTTTTCTCTTGTGTATTTCAACAGGAAATATGGGCCAAGAGATTAGGTAGTAGAAGCAGAAGTTGAAAAAGACATTTAGAAAAGTGGTGGGACAGGAAGCCATGAGAACATAACCTGAAAGTTGTGGGTGCTGTTGGTGATGGTTTGTGAAGGGAGAAAAAAACAGAGCCAGAGAAAAACTCAACATCATGCAAGCAGAGAAGCAAGAAACTCCTGCCTCCCCGCAGGTGACCACAAGGTCTGTTGAATCTCTAGAGCTCTGTTTTAGTCTCAGTTTCCAAACTGCACTTCAGTCTCTGTGACATTTTGTGCTCCAGGATTCTCATGAGATTTCCATGGTCCTCATGTGAATATTTCTCTTTACTATAAACCTCCCATTACTAGAGGTAATTCTGCAGGAACCAGTTCATACATCTGCATATCAGGCTTGCCATTTAAGATTTCTCTCCTTTACCCATAAACAACAACTCCTAATCCTCTTTTCCTTTATTTATTCACAATTTAGTTCTCACATGCTATAGTTATAATTCTGTTCTTGGGAGAGTTCCTCTTTATTCCCAGTACAGACATCAACTATTTTACTCTTTTTATAGTTTTTCACGTGGACTCATGATTTATGTTTACGTGCTAAAGCAAATCCTCACTGGTTGTCATGAAACATTTAACTCCTCCCCCACTATCCCTGCCCCTTCCCCCACCTTCTCTCTCCATCCCCCATCTACCCTCTCACTCCCCCACCTTTCCTCCCCCTCCCCCACTTTTCCTCCCCCCTCCCCCACCTTCCCTCACCCATCCCCATCTCCTCACATTTCAGTGTCCTGAGGAGGAGGACTGCTTCTTTCTCTCTCTGAGTCTCTCTCTCTCTTTAACAGATACATTTATACACGATACTTCTACAAAATACAGCTGTCATGAGATTTATAAATAAGACCTCGGGAGCTGCGGGAATGACTCACTGTACGAAATGATATGCAGAACATGTTAACAAAATGTGTGTAAAGGGATTTGCATATTCATTTCCAAAAACCTTTCTGATGACATTGTCCCTAAGCCAATGGTTTTCAAAAATTCTTAAAACCGTTGAAGCATGTTTTCCAAATGTGAAATCCCAATACAGAGTGGAGCTGCTCTTTCAGGACAGGAATGGAAAGCTCAGACTCCCCGTCTCAGTGCCTTACCCTGTCACATGTCTGGTGGTGGGTCTTTGAGGCACCTTTTTGGAGTCTCACAGCTCTTTGGAGTATAGTTGGTAAACCACTGCCCTACATTTTGAGACCTACAAAGCAGGGCTGAGCAGTAGAGGCGAATAGTTAGTTTTGAGTGCTATTCAGGGTCAAATGTCTTCATAGCCTCACAAAGCCCTGAGTTATACTTTTATACTCTTGAAGGGAAAGGCCCCCCTTGCCCAACTCTTATTTTCTATTACTTTCTTTATCTGTTCTGACAAGACTCCATCATTTTCTATATATGATAAGATCGTTCTCAGAGCTTTATGAGTGGTTCCAACTGATATTTCATTTTCTTCTTGAGGGAATGGAGCACCTCTTTCTGACAGATATTGGTGATTTTCTCCAGAGCACACTGTTTAACCCATCTCCCCCACACCTTCAGCCCAGTGGAGCTGGGATATGTACCCCTGGGGCACTGGCACAGGGTTGCTAGTGTCCTTGCAGTTATCAGAAGGGTGGCACTGAAAACAGTGAGAAGGGGTGGCTCAGCTGGTGTCTGGCTTCTGCAGACTCTGGGTTTCAGTAAAGTCACTAAATCCCTGACTTACATGGGAAAAGACACCAGGATCAGTGCAGACTACGCTCTGGCAGGAAACGGCCACAGTGTTTAGCTAGATGCGTCCTGTTGGCCAGGTCAAGGGCTTCGTCATCACAGGGCTGCAGTGCTTCGGGGTTTGCCTTCTATCTCCATATGATGCCTTCCTCTCCCTTCCCGCTCACACATCCTTTCTCCTCTCATTGTTTGCTATTTAAGCATATCATAAATATCTCTTTCTCAATCTAGGTGGGCAGCATGTAGAGCTCTGTACCAGGGGCAACTCTGAGTTCCCATTACAACTTTCACCTCCTGTTCTGTCTTCCTGGGAAGGGCAGTTACATGGGGCAGTTGGTGGGAAATTCTGTGACTGTGAGTGGCAGCCTTGAGTTCTCCCTTCAGGGGTGATTTGGGAGAACCAACAGGAATTATCTGTGTGACTAATTGAATTGTCAGGGGGTATTAGAGGACATGTCACAGGAAAAGGTTATATTGATCTTATCAGAAGAGGGACTTGAGGTGATATTGTGGAGTTATAGAACTTACTATGGAAATTGCATAAGACTGGATTAGAATCTATACCCATATATGTACGTATGTTCCTATGCACCTTAGTACAATAATTGGCTTATGGTGATTGCTCACTAAATAAATGGTGGTAATTTTGGTTATTATTATTAATATTGACTTTTTTTAAGCGAAACAGCCACCTGTGTCTGATCTAGTTGATGACCAATTAGCATATGTTAATGATTTCAATATAAAATTAAATATCCATGAGGGCTAGTTAATTTTATGTTTCGTAGAGCACATCTCCAGCATAGTTTTCCTAGTTCATATTGTTCTACCTTGTATCATAACAGGCCTCCAGGAAAGCCTGTGGGATGACTGAATGAGTTGCTAACCTTAGCATATTGTTTTTCAAGTGTGTGTTCTGACATGTTAACAAATCTATACATTTATCACCATGAATGAAAAGGAAAGCAGAACAGCTTATTTTGAATAGTGTCATGTTAAGTTTTAATGTTAGATTTCTTTTTCTTAGACCTTGTACTTGTAGGGAGAACTTCAACATTGCTGCAGAAAACATGGAGAGAGGAGTTACAGATGTTTCACCTGCCTATATCGAGCATCTCCATCCACTTGAGGGTGGCTCTTCACAAAGGCAGAGCTGCGGGAACTATTAGAGATTGCACTATGTACAAAGCGTCTTGCTCTGCCTGCACTTCCTTTGCTTTTTAGCAGGTCAGAGCCAATAGCTTAGAACACAATGGCTATTAAAGCTAGGTTTACACTTCAATGAAATGGGAAAATTTATCAGATGATAAACTTTTATAGTTTCTGTTCATGGTGTGGTTGTCAAAGAAATAATTAAAATCTACAGCATATCCTTTTTTCTCAATCTATTTTCTTTTAACCCCAGGCCACCTAAATGCCCAGCTAAATCAGTCAGGTATGGGGACAAAACATTTTCTTCCTGCATTAGGGATATTCTTGCACTTTCTTGGGAATGCTACAGAATATTTGCACGGACCATCTACATATTCTTGGTACTGGTGTTTGTCAGAGCCCCATGGCTTGTAAATGAACAGAAGCTGTGAGACTGCAAAGCAGAGAACAATCAGAAAAACCATATCCTGTTGAGTTTTGCCTTGTGGTTATGAGGGTAAAGGAAGAGACAGGTGTAAAAGTAACTGTTTTTCAAACTGCACTCGGAGAGGGAACCAATTCCTTTCTTTAATTATTTCAAATACATCCTGAGCAGACATCTGTCGTATATTTATGTTGCTTTAATTTTCTGCACACTTTTATTTTAATATTATTGTTTACCCACTTTACATTTGACTTTAGGTAATTAGTTCAAAAGTAGCATAATTTAAGGACTGAGTGTGGCTCATGCCTATAATCCCAGCCCTTCCCTCACCCAGGAAGGATGAGGTGGGAGGATCTCTTGAGCCCAGGTGTTCAAGCTTGCAGTGAGCTGTCATGGCACCGTTGCTCTCTTGCCTGGGCAACAAAGCAAGATACATGTTTCTAAAATAGATAAAATAAAATTATAGCCTAAGTTGTAAATACATTCTGTTTTTAAAAATGATAAACCTGAATTCTGCAAATACTTGTGGGAGATGCTAATGAATAACTTAACGTACTGCCATATATAAGTGTTGGTCATGAAAATTACCTCCACCTGCATATAAACTTAGTTAAGGAAATTTAATTTGTTACCCTAGGAATATTAGATATTTTTCTTTAAAATGAATTGGATATTAAAAAAGAATTCCTTCAACAAAACACAAGTTATATTATAATGATTTGACAATAGAGATCGAACGATTAGTGCTGGTACTAACTTCATGCTGCTACTAACCTGGTTAGACAACCCAAATAGGTTGCATCTGTACAACCAAAAAGGAATGTGTGGATTGAAATAATATTTTATTTACATGGCTCTGCACCCTGTCCTTTAAATCCAAAATATCCATAGTTAACAGTAAAGGTTTGAACTGGGATGGTCCATACATGCACAGATTTTCCTCCATATCAGCTGCTTTGGAGACAGAAAGACAACGCTTCCTCTTCATCCTCTTCCCCAGACCACTCCATGTGAAGATGAAGAGGATAAACACTGTTTGGATGGTTCACTTTCACTTATTGAATGATAAATATATTTTCTATTCCTTAGAACTTTCTTAACCTTTTACTTTCTTTATTTAACCTTTTACTTTATTGCAAGAATACGGTACATAATGCATGTAACATACAAAATGGATGTTAATCAACTGTTTATGTTATCAGTGAGGGCTTTAAATTAATGGCAGGCTATTAGTAGTTTAAGTATTTTGGAAGTCAAGAGTTATAGGTAGATTTTTTGATTGTGTGGAGGTTCAGCACCCTTAATCCTTGTGTTAGTAAAGGGTCAGCTGCATGTATTTTTGAGAAGTAGTTAAGTAGTCATTATTGGTCAATCTGTAATTATTTGTTGAGCATCAATTATGTGTCTAATTTAATAAAATATGAGTAAAATATGAGAGGAACAGAAGAAATGGAGCATGTGGTTCTATGCATATTGTTTGTTCAGAAATGCAAAGAGAAAAGATACCGAATGCTTTGCACTTATGACTTGTTTTCTACTTTGGCAATCTCCATGAGAGTTACCCAGCTCTTCCCAACAATCATCCTGTATTAAAATAAAGCCAGGCTCACACACAACCCAAAGGCACCTTGTGTCCATCTTCCGCCAGCCTTTCCATGCCCTAAATGATCCAATCCACTGGCAATTTTTAAGCTTTCTCTAATGTCACCACATATTTTTATAAAGTAAAATTTGTTACTTTGTGCATTATGCTTCCTTACAAAAGATATCTTTATGAAATTAGGTATCTCGATATTCTCTAGTCTAAGAATGATACATTTTTCCATATCCAGAGAAATGGCCTCAAAGAAGTGTTTTTATTGTTATGGTACAAAGAATTTTACTCAAAGAATAATTCTGTGAATCTTTTTTCAGAAGCTCATCCTCTGGTTTCTATGCAGGTAGAGATAAGGTAAGATTTCAATGTGTTAGGAAAGAGTTGCTCCTTACAAACACAGAGACTCACTTCTCTGGGACCACCCTCCATAAAAAGTTGAGTAATGACTCTAAATCATCACTATTTCCAAACAAGATTTATTTCTTTAACAATAGGCCTCTAAATATAAAGATGGCACAATCATCATTATTTAGAGAATATATGGCTGTATTTCTGAAAAAAGTCCAAGAAATTTAATCTGAATAGCTATTATAAGAAATAAGAAAGTTCAGAAAATTAATATATGAAATCTGTAGCATGATGATATATATGATAAAATACAGGTATCAAAAAATTATTGGTACAATTAGAAACAAAGGAAATCCTAAAAATAAAGACAGCTTGTGCTTTGAGTGGGAAAATCAGTTTTTTAAACCTCTTAGTGACATGTAAACTAATTTATAAGGTTTTTAAAATATAGATAGATGAATTAATTGAAAAATGTGTAGTATATATCAAAATGTGCTAGCATATCTAGGAAAATTAAGAAAAAATAATATCTGTTGAAAAGGCTAGCACCATCTACTATTATAGCGTATTAGAAAACTGCTGTACTCGTACTGGAACGACACTGATGTAATTTATTGGAACCTAATGGAAATAGGCATCCATATCTGTCAGATGTTAATGTAACATTTCTCATAAGTGGAAATATAATGAATAAATGATGACTGAAGAGCTATTGGAAAAATAAAGTTAGATTTCTGTCTCATTCCTTATGACAAAATCATTTGAAACCATAAAAGTATTGAAATAAAACTTGTAAAAAAATTACTTTAGATGATAACAAAAAAATTCAAAAGCCATAAAATATTGATAAATAATATAAAAACTTTTTAATAGAAGAATACAATGAGCAAAGTCAAAGGGCAAACCTCCAGCTAGAGGAACATATTTGGAAAGTATGTGAGGAAGACTTTATTATAAAATGTGCAAAAAGGTCCTGCACATCAATTAAAAAGGCTCTGTAAACATAATTCTAAGATAAGTGAATTGTAAGGCTAAAATTTGCAGAATACATAATTTTAAAACAAAAGAATTTAATTTTACACATAATAAATGTTGTGTTGTGCCGATTAGTGTTAAATTTTTTAAAAATCACCTTTTTACCTATTAGATTGCCAAAATTTTGTATAAAAATGTTGATGCGTAAACTGGCAGGAGATTATGTCGATGGGTGTATGGATTGGTAACATCTCTGTGGAGAGAGCTATTTGGCAGCATCAATTGCAATTTAAGATACACGTACTACGTCGCAATTCCACTTCGAGAATTTATTTCCACAGCTCACATGTACAACGTGTGTCCAGGTACATCTGTGTAACTTCATTAATAAGGAAATTTTGATACAGCCAAAGATCGGAAACCACCTACCTGCCCATGTAGGTCATCTACCCAGTAAATTATAAAACACTGTAGTGTAGAATGCTAAGCAGACCTCGAAAGATAACAAAACAGTTCTGAATGCAATAGTATCCCTTTAGCTATGGTTTCATTTGCTGTGGTTTCAGTTACCTGTGGTCAACTGTGGTCCGATAATGTTAAATGGAAAATTCTAGAAATAAACAATAAGTTTAAATTGCACGCCATTCTGAGTAGAGTGATAAAATCTCTCTCCCTCCTGCTTCATATGGCCTGGGACCTAAACCATCCCTTTTTATCCAGCGTATCCACACTCTATATGCTACCCATCTATCATCTGATAGCTGTTTTAGTTATCAGATTGACAAAAGGTAATATAGGGTCAGGTACCACGGGGAGGACTCAGGCATCCACTGGGCATTTTGGAACATATGACCTATAGGTAAGGGTAGGGGAGACTGCTCTATACTGTTATAGAACGAGTCTTAAAAATTTATGGTAAAATAAAAAAAGAAAATAGGTACAAGGGCCAGGTCCGGTGGCTCACGTCTATGATCCTAGCACTTGGAAGGCCAAGGTGGGTGGATTGCCTGAGCTCACAGGTTCAAGACCAGCCTGAGCCAAAGCAAGACCTCGTCTCTAAAAATAGTCGGGCGTCATGGTGGGTACCTGTGAGATTGCTCACAGCCACCTCAAACTCATTGACTCAAGCAATTCCTTTGCCTCAGCCTTCAGAGTAGCTGGGACTACAGGCACTCCCCACAATGCCCAGATATTTAGGATAGATTTCTGTACCTATGGCACATGTTTAACTTTGGTGATAACAAAGGATGAGACCACTACTTAATAGTTGGAGCTCCCTCCCTCACACTCACACACTGCTGAATTTATTGCTGACTTAAGTAAGGACCAGCCAGACTTGTTGTTAGGTACATCTTCTGAGCATAGCAGGGAGCTGGCTTTAGGGAAATATTGAATCAGGGGGTTGATGAAGTTTTAGAGATAGGTTGACATCAGCTATATTGAAACACGATTACTTGGGCAAAAAATGTAGTCGATAGACAAGGTTTTAGACACTTGTTCATTGGGAACAAGTCTATTCTTATTTAGCTGATTTTAATTTTCTTTTCTTTTTTTTTGTTTTTTGAGACAGAGTCTTGTTCTGTTACCCAGGCTAGAGTGCTATGGTGTCAGCCTAACTCACAGCAACCTCAAAATCCTGGGTTCAAGCAATCCTTCTGGTGCTTGCTACCAGGCCTTGCTGTTTTTTATTTTTAGTAAAGCTTGGGGTCTCACTCTTGCTCAGGCTGGTCTCGAACTCCTGACCTCATGTAATTCTCCTGCCTCCACCTCTCAGACTGCTAGAATTACAGGCATGAGCCACCCCTGCCAAATTGGCTGATTTTCAAAGGAAGGACCACCACTGACTGACTGGATTTCAGAAGTGTGTCCACTGAGGTAAGCTCTCATTGATTGATCATATTGATTTAAAACCAATTTTTGGTACCTGAATAGGGATGGCATTAAATAGGTAGATTGCTTTGGGAAGTATAGACATTTTAACAATGTGGATTCTTCCCAGCCATGAGCATGATATGTTCTTCCATTCGTTATTATCCTCTGCTATTTCCTTTCTTAGGAATTCATAATTTTCTTTATAGAGGTCATTCACCTCCTTTGTTAGGTATATTCCTACGTATTTCATTTTCTTTGAAGCTATGGTGAAGGGAGTTGTGTCCTTAATTAGCCTCTCATCTTGACTGTTATTGCCATATACAAAGGATACTGACTTGTGGATATTGATTTTATATCCTGAGACATTACTGTATTTTCTGATGACTTCAAGGAGTCTTGTGGTTGAGTCTTCAGGGTTCTCTAAGTATAATGTCATGTCGCCAGCAAAGAGGGAGAGTTTGACCTCCTCTGCTCCCATTTGGATGCCCTTTATTTCCTTGTCTTGCCCAATTGCATTGGCTAGCACTTCCAGCACTACATTGAATAGTAATGGTGACAGAGGACAACCTTGTCTGGTTCCAGTTCTAAGAGGAAAAGTTTTCAGTTTTACTCCATTCAGTAAAATATTAGCTGTGGGTTTGTCATAGATAGCTT
>CAUYRH010126113.1:0-11159 GCA_963574655.1 Perodicticus potto
GCTTTACTACTTCTTTGGCAGATAAAATATCATACTTTTAGTGACTGAACAAGAAACATTTGTACAGTAGCAGTAGGCTATTATTTTTATCTACCATGCCATGAATTCATAGGGAAGAGGTTCCAGTAGCTCAGGGAGGCACCTTGCCATTGAATGTGACAAAGCGTTGACTGACTTTTGAATTCATGGGAAATAGGTTCCAGCACCTGTATCACTGTTACATGGGGTCTATTGGTTATCCTGCATGCTGTGCTGTGCACCTATTATGCCATGAGTTCATGGAGAATAAATAGGTTCTTGCACCTAAAAACATGGGTCCACTGGTACTCCTGCGTGCTATGTTATATGCTTATCATGCCATGAATTCATAGGGAATGGGTTCAAGGAGCTCAGGCTCTTTTCCATTGGTTCTCAAAAAGTGGGCTTCTCTGGGTAGAGCAGGCTGGCGCTTCAGTTGAATCCAGGTACCTTTCTCTTTGGCTTCCTCTTTTTCTGATTATTTTCCTTCACACCTTTCAGGAAGCTATCTCAGCTCTTAGAGTGCTTAATATGCTCAATACGAACATTAATCCTCTTGACAAGAATCTTGCCCTTCACTTGTTTGTTTACAACAATGCCAATAGTATGCTGGATAACATTGTAGACTTTTCCAGTTTTGCCATGGTAACATTTGTGTGGCATGCCTTTTTGAACAGTACCCATTCCCTTGATGTGTACAATATCACCTTGTAGATTCACATATATGTGGCCAAAGGAACAACTCCATGTTTTCTAAAAGGCCTAGAGAACGTGTATTGGGTGCCTCTCCTCTTTCCCTTTCTTTGTCATTTTGGTGAATTACTGGAAGATGGTGTCTCCGCACCACCTCCCTTTTTATACAAATATTGCCTGATACGAGATTCACAGCAAACTCAAACTCTTGGGCTCAAGTGATCCTCCTGCCTCAACCTCCAGAGTGGCTAGAACTACAGGCGCCTGCCACAACGCCTGGCTACTAGTTTTCTTGTTTTAGTAGAGATGGGGTGAGAGTAGGGCGAGTGTCTCGCTCTTGGTCAGGCTGGTCTCCAACTTCTGAGCTCAGGCAATCCACCCATCTTGGCTTCCCAGAATGCTAAGATTATAGACTTTGAGCCACTATGCCTGGCCTCCATCTTTTTCTTCCTGTGATCTCTTCAGCTGATTGACTTGGGGATCTTCAGGTCATGGTGTCAGAATTTCAAGTGTAGTAAAATGTAGGTAAGCCCCAACATGCAAGCATTTAACGAGCATCAGGTTTGCTATGGCGCCAACACCTGGCCAAAGCAAGTCACATAGCCAATCTCAGATTTAAACACAGGAGAAAGAGACTCTTACTTCTTGATGAGAGGAACTGCAAAATATGCCAAACATTTTTTTCAATCTATCACACTTAGTGTACCATATTGGAATACCAAGGACTTCCTCATTTTTCTTCATAGCTAGCTGTATTTAATTGTACGGTTGCATTGTCATTTAATCACTTCCAAATCACCTCAACATTTAGGAAGTTTCCAATCTTAATCTTTTGTTTTAACAAAATGTTCCATAAATAACTTTGTATATACTTAATTTCACGCAGATGTAGGTATAGATATATCTCTAGGATAATTGTCCTTTCCTTTCCTTTCTCTTCCCTTTCTTTCCTCCCCTCCCTTTCCCTCTGTACCCTTCCTCTCCCCTTCTTGAAACAAAGTGTCTGTCGCCCAGGCTGTAGTGCAGTGGCACAATCATAGCTCACTGCAACCTCAGCCTCCCAAAGTGCTGGGATTATAAGTATTAGCCACTACACTAATATAGTTTTAAATTGCATTACTTTTACTAATAGAAAGGCTTAATATCTTTTCATGTGGGTAATAGTCAATTATTTTCTTTATATGCTTGTCATATTTATTTCTTTATTTCTCTATTTTTGAGACAGAGTCTCAAGCTATAGCCCTAGGTAAAGTACTGTGGCATCATCATAGCTCACAGAAACCTCCACTCTTTGGCTTAAGGTATCCTCTTGACTCAGTTTTTTTCTATATTTCGTAGAGACGGGGTCTTGCTTTTTTGCTCAGGCTGGGCTCGAGCTCATGAGCTCAAGTAATCCACCTGCCTTGGCCTCCCAGAATACTAGGATTATAGGTGTGAGCCACTGAACCCAGCCATGCTTGTCATTTTTTATTGGGCTGGTGGTTTGTTTCTTACTGGATTGTAGTTGATACAATATCAAAGAAACTAGCCTTTTATACCTGATGTGTGTTCTAAGAATGTAGATGTTTAGTATGGTCTGGTAAAGTAGGTGTAGCCAAAAGAGGAGATGCAAGCAAACTTCAAAGGAAGAAGTTTATTATACTCACAGGTCCCAGAGAGTGGATTACAGCATGTTTCCCGGGGCCATACAGGGACATAACCAGCAGCATACACGTAGGAAGTGGCGAGAGAGTGAGACCCCATGGGGAAATCCTTTACTGAGGTCTGGTGTGGGGTTGAAGTTCAATGGATCCAGGAAATTTAATCCAGGTGGTTTGACAAAGCAGAGGGTGGGGGAGAGAGAGAGAAGGGAACTGCTGGTGTGGGGGTAAGGGAGTTAGAATCCTTCAGCTGGGTTTGTTATCAAGGGGTTTCATCTGGGCTTGGGTTCAAAATTAGGGCAGTGAAAAGAATGTTGAGGCACCAAAACACGAGCTCAGAATGGAGGATTTTAAACACAATGTAAGTTACAAAATTTCTCTAAATTGTCATTTATCTTTGGACTTTGCTAATGCAGATTCCATTTGATTTATGTAGTTAAATTCTTCAATATTTTCTCTTGTTAATGTCATAGTTAAAAGTCTTTTCCACGCATACATGAGAATAATCAAATAATTATTTCAAGATTCCTACAAGAACTTTAATGTTCCTTTGATTATTTAAGACTTTGATCAATTTGGAATTTACTTTTTTGATCATTATGTTTTTCCCAGACAGCTATTTAATTATCAAAAAACTGTTCCTTAAAATTATTGAATCCATTTTTCTAATAGACTACAATTCCTTATGTATTTTGGACTCTATTCTTATGTATGGGCTCTATTCTGTATATTCTACCTTGCCTATTCATATATGATATTGCACTGTTTACATTGTTATAACTTGTGGCATCTTAATATTTCATAAAGCAAATACTTCCTTCTACTTTTTTTTTTTTTTTAAGAATGACGTGTAGGCCAGGCGTGGTGGCTGGGAGCTGTTATCCCAGCACTCTGGGAGGTGGAGGCAGGTGGATTGCCTGAGCTCAGCAGTTAGAGACCAGCCAAAGCTAGAGAGAGACCCCATCTCTAAAAACAGCGGAGTGTTGTGGCAGGCGCCTGTAGTCCCAGCTACTTGGGAGGTTGAGGCTAGAGAATTGCTTAAGCCCAGAAGTTGGAGGTTGCTGTGAGCTGTATGCACTCTCCACACAGAGCGACAGCCTGAGGCTCTGAAGAAAGAAAGAAAGAAAGTAAGAAGGAAGGAAGGAAGGAAGGAAGAAAGGAAGAAAGGAAGAAAGAAAGGAAAAAGAAAAAAGTCTTTTGATGTTTTGCTAAAACTAAATTTGATGTTAAATTCAGACACCCAGGGAAGAAGAGGTTCTGCCTATATGATGTTGAGTCTCATACCCAAGAACATAGTATACCTTGGAAGAAAACTCCTCTGATGCAGTGGTTCCTGAACTTGAGCATTCATCCAAAATCGCCTAGAAATTTTAAGTCACAGATTTTTGGGCCACTCTCAGTGTTTCTGATTCAGCATAGGTCTAAGGTGGGGCTTGAGAATTTGCATTTTTCCTAAGTGCCCACATGGTAATGAAGATGTCTGTTCTGGAAACACCCTTTGAGAGTAATTGGCCTAGTGCCTACTGGTTATTTTGAAGATAGCTGGTGGTGTGGGCATGTATACCTGTATATAAGTGTGTCTGTGCGGTATACTCTCTCTATATAACTAAAGCATATTTACAAGATTAAAAACAAAAGTGCTGGGGAAAGTTCCTTAGAGAGAGGAAGAGGGCGATTTGTATGAGGAATTAAAGGGAATGTCTGCATTGTTTTATAGAAATTTGTCAAGTGATGCCATGCTTGGCTCACCTTGCAAGTCAAACTTAACCAACGCCACTCATCCCAACAATGAAAGATAATATAGCAGAAACAAATGAGAGGCAAACCTCAGGCTTCATGCTTTTGGGGGCATAACAAAGTTTTCCAGTGAATCAATAACGATCTCAGAGCTCACCGGTGCAGCACTCGGGAGAGGCCTCCTGTGTCCATCAACTAAGACTGCGGCTGTAAACTCCCTGCTCGCCTGCTCTACTGTTCATCCTCCTTCTCTTTGCTCTTCGCTGCTCCCCTCTACCTCTCTGACTCCTTTTCTAAGGCCCTCTCCTCTTTTTGTTTCGGAATGTTACTAAAGGAGTTGTATTTTATAGCTCTTTGAGGATGATGATTTCAAAACCTAAAAAGCACAGACGCTCCCTAGCTCCCAGGGTAGAACCCTTTAACTAGCTCAGAAGGGCCTTTAAAACCTCATCTGTGGCGGAAGTATTGCGTACAGGAAGGGGTAAAAACTCATTCGAATTACCCTTCCCTCACCAACAAGCAGAGGACGAGCATTTCCATCTGGCCGCGGCCTGAGGCGTCTTCCGGGGGCAGAGTCGGGGTGGGGTGGCCAGGGGGTGGCGGTCCGGGACTCCGTCCTCTCAGCGGCTCAGCTGTCTCACCTTCGCTCGAGGACTCAGCCGTAGATTAGAAACACTTAGGTCTTCACAGACGCTGGACTCCCCAGCCAGATTCCTCTTTTTTGATGAACTTAGGGCTCGTAGAAACGATTTCAGGAATCATTTATCGAAGTCTAAAAGAACAGTGATTACAGCAGAGTCAATGGAAACAGAGAGGGAAGAAAAAAAAAAAAACTCAACGCGCCCAACGTGGGGCTCGAACCCACGACCCTGAGATTAAGAGTCTCATGCTCTACCGACTGAGCTAGCCGGGCGCTGGCTAGAAACGGTTTTCTAGACAGATCTATTTCTCTGTGATAAAGCGCAATTCTAGTTCACGAGTAAAGGGGTTCCAGAGTGTAGGACTTAGTGGACGCATTAACAGCCTTTTACCCCTGAAGAACCCAAAGTTCAGCGAGAGTGATGGGGGCTGGGCAGGGCCAGGCGGGCTCACCGGAAGACACGAAAATAACGACTTCTGCCCGAAACCTCGATGTTTTCACAGATTCTTTCTAGTGAGGGAACCTCCTCAGCAAGTGCTGGAGGAGGAGGTGAAGAAGCGGAGCAGCTCTCGGGGAGCTAGAGGGACGCCGGGACTCGTGAATCCCTGGACTGTGGGGCTGCAGTTCCTGCTTCCTTGGGGGCCCGAAACCTTTTCTTCCCCTTAACTATGACGACCAGGGGTGTGGGATGGGGTAATGGGACGCGTTACTGGAAAGACAGGTCCTATTTACTATTTATTTGGGACACAAGTTTGTTTTTAAATACTAAAAATTTTGTGTTGCCAAAAGTAAAATAACCGAAACCTTTAGTTCCGGGATCACCAGCGAAAAGTTCTCTCCTCAGGAAAAGGTAAAAGGAACCTTTTTCTCCAACCTTGGTCTCAGCTCGGTGGATCTCCATACCTCTCTGAAACGAACTGGGCATATTAGGTCAGCTGTGGTGGATGATGTGGAGTGAGCCGACTGGAACTTAAGTTCTCACCCCGTTTGTTGGCTGTACCACTGCGAGGCTGCCTTGAGCATAGGCATAATTCCAAGTTCATGTCGCTAGGGTAAAAACAAACTACCCCGGCGGGATTGAACCACATGCCGTGACTCGGATTCGAACCGAGGTTGCTGCGGCCACAACGCAGAGTACTAACCACTATACGATCACGGCGCGCCACCTGCACGACGGTAATTTCAAGGCAGATTTAATGCTCTTTGAAGCAGGAATGCCTGCTTCGTTAGACAAAATCCCAATACGTTTCCATCGTGCATCCTTGAAACTCCGACATCCGAATCCGGTTCTGAAACTAAATTCCGCGATACAGACGCCAGCATTACCCCCTCTGCTGGGGGACGGTAGGACTAGGTCCTGACTTGACAGAAAGACTCCGCCGCAGTACTGAATCACATCCTTTTAGCCTCTGTTCGTCCACTTCCATCTGCCCCCCCAGCCCCTGCCGTCCACCCAAAGAATCAAATCATCTCGCCCAAGGGCGCAAAAGGCAACTCCACTGCATTTTCGTAATTAGATCCTCCATCCTGTGCTCTGGAATTGAAGTTTCTGTCCTCAGAATGGTGAAACTGGAAGAGAAGCGGAGTTGGTGCGCTGAGGAACTGGGTGAGGGCCCTTTCTTAATTATTTTTCTGGCTTCCTTCATTGTTCCGAGTAACGCTGTGAGCTCTCTCTTTGGAACTGCGGGTGCTTTCGTTTATTTCTTTATCCTGACTCCTCAACAAATCAGACTCACCTTTGCAGATTCAGACAAACCCAACTAGCCTTTATTTCAGACACTTCCCCAAAGATTCCCAAAAGGATAATTATCGTAAACTTGGTGCGACACCAGCCGCCGAATCCATTAAACTTGGCTCGCTGTGGAGCTATAATACCCAGGGGCTTGCTTTGGGAGAGAAGAGCCTCCATAGGGGAACAGTCTCAGGACACAAAGGTGGGTCAAAAGCCATTTTCTGGAATGCCTATTCTGTTAATTTTAAAAAAACAAAAATCAACTAAAACTTACTTCTGTGCGTTGGCCGGGAATCGAACCCGGGTCAACTGCTTGGAAGGCAGCTATGCTCACCACTATACCACCAACGCACTTGAAAACATAACTCTGTTTGCTTTCTTATCTGGATCCATCCTCAAGTTTTGGTCCTGCAACTTCTCACTTTGTGTTTCTTTAAGAGAAATTTAGACCACAAAGCCAAAGGAAAAAAAGATAGCTCTCTGATATTTCTCCTATTAAAATTTTTGTAGTAGGGCGGTGCCTGTGGCTCAACGGAGTAGGGCGCCGGCCTCATATGCTGGAGGTAGCGGGCTCAAACCCAGCCCCAGCCAAAAAGAAAAAAAAATTTTTTCTGTGGTAATTTCTAGTTTCACATATTTAATGAAAGTCTATTCTAGTTTTTTCTATTGCTATTTGAAAGTAGCCTCTGAAATCCAGCGAAACAGTTAAGACTGATGTGGGAATTATCTATACACACATTGTTACTCATTTGAGAATTTTCTTAGGACAAATGCATAACGGTAAAGTTGCCTTGAAAAGATATGCACATTTTTAAGCTTAGAATACATATTGCCAAACCGCTGTGTAGAGAGTTATTATACCAAATTACACTAGTCAATAGATATCGTCATTCTTTTCATCTCTACTAACATGGAGGATAAAAATATGGATCCATTTTAATTTGCATTTATTTTATCACTATGGTGGTTGATCATTTCTCATAACTTTACCAATTATTTGTATTAGTTTTGAGACTTACTAAATCATGTGCTTTGTCTATTTTTCTACTGGGTATTTACATTTTCCCCTACTACTTTATAACAGTTTATCATTTGTCTTTTAATATTACTTACCAGGTTCTTAGAAGGCCAGAGTATTTGTTTTTATATAGTCTAATCTATCAGTTTTGTCCTTTATGATTTCTTTGTTTTTATCTTTCAAATGTCCTTTCTAGCCCAAAATTAAGATTATTATTCACTAATGTTTTCTTCTACCTTTTTAATAGTTCCAGGTCTCACATTTAATTCTTTAATCCATTTGATAGGTGATATGCACTGGTAATTCCACTTCTAGAAATTTAGCCTACGGAAACACCTAGAGATATACTCCCAAATATAGCTACACAGATGTTCATTAAAGTGTTACCTCTAGAAGCATAATTTTAGGGGGAAAAACCCCTAAAAGTCCAGAAGCAGGATTAAATCTATTTGATGAAAAAAAATGAGATTTTTAAAAAAATTGTATTTACATTGTACGTTGCTAATGAGAGTGTAAATTGGTATGACTTCTACAGAAGGCAAATTGGAATATCTATCCACAAATGCACATACCTTTTGAACAAGCATTCAGATTCCTGGGTATTTATTACACACACATGCAAAAATGACATATGTACTAGGTCATAAGGCAGAATTTTTTGTAATAGCAAAGGGTTAGAAATAACTGAAGTGTCCATCAATAGGACTTAACTGTTATAATTATGGAATATCCAAATTTTATAATTATGGAACGGTATGTGCCATAAGAAACAGATAAAGAAGCTCTTTATGTCTACTTTGTAACTACTTCTCAAATATATTATTAAATGAAAAAGGCAAAGTGCAGAAGGCGTGTATAGATTGCTATCATCGGCAAGAGGGAGAGAGCACGTTTAAGTACATTATATACATGCATGTACTGGCATTTAAAGGTGGTAAAAACAATTTTTCCCTGACCGGGAATCGAACCCGGGCCGCGGCGGTGAGAGCGCCGAATCCTAACCACTAGACCACCAGGGAAGTCGACTGAAGTTCTCTCTCAACATTGTATCATTCTAACTAAATGTGTGTTGCCGCTTATACTTCCTGCTTTTCATACGTGTATTATTTTCATTACTTAGGTTTTGAAGTCCTTGAACGCTGGGCTATGTCAGACTACTTAGTACTTTTCTCTTGGAGTAAAAAACACTGAAAGAATCCTGAGCCTGGCTCTCAGAGCCGAGGGAGGATTATGTACCCATGATCACAGCCTCCCCCACCCCCAAGAGAGGAAACTCAGGCACGTAGTTAGAGTGCTTTCCTCACTGTGATCAGTAGTAAAGGTTTTTGCCCAAAACCACCAGGAATTTCTCCCTAAGGAATATAAAGGACATCGTGTAAGAAACGCTGGGAGATACTGGGCCTAATGTAGCTTTTTTTTCCTGTCACATGAATTTATACACCTTATTTTACAGGCTAAAATGAATATGACAGAGAAATGAAAATCCTGGTGTTCAGCAGGATCTGAGCTTCACTTACTAGTAGGAGACTAAAGGAAGCACAGGATCTTAGAACTTTAAAATTGTTAAATATGAGAAAGGCTGGGCGCGGTTGCTCATGCCTGTAATCCTAGCACTCTGGGAGGCCGAAGCAGGTGCCTTCACTGAACTCACCAGTTCGTAGACCAGCCTGAGCAAGATGGAGACCCCGTTCCTAAAAATAGCCGGGCGTTGAGGTTGCTGTGAGCTCTGACGCCATTGCAGTCGACCGAAGGTGACAAAGTGAGACTCGGTCTAAAAAAAAAAGAAAGATTTAAAAAGGAGAAAATTTTAAGAATGATAGGAACATTAGGAAATAAATCCAGGCTCCCCAAACATTGGACTAAATAAAAGGGATTCTGGAAAGAGAAATGAGAACAAATCGAAGAGATAAAATTATTGAAGCACTAAAAAAAAAATAAAAAAATCTCAGCCTGGCGCCTGTGGCTCAAGAGGGTAAGGCGCTAGCCACACGCCTGAGCTGGTAGGTTCGGATCCAGCCCGGACCCGCCAAAACAACATGACGGCTGCAACCAAAAAATGGCCGGGCGTTGTGGCGGGCGCCTGTAGTCCCAGCTACTTGGGAGGCGGAGGCAGGAGACTCGCTTGAGCCCAGGAATTGGAGGTTGCTGTGAGCTGTGATGCTACAGCACTCTATCCAGGATGACAGCTTGAGGCTCTGTCTCAAAAAAAAAAAAAAAAGTGAGGTCTCAAAGATATATATTATTAGTACACCCAGAAGATAAAAGCAACCCAAGTATCCACTAGACAAATGAATGGGTAAACAAAATGCGGTATATACATAAAATGGAATGTTATTCAGCCTTAGAAAGGAAGGAAATTCTGACACACACTACAACATGGGTGAAACTTGAGAACGTTATGCTATGTGAAATCAGCCAGTCACAAAAGAACAAACCATGTATGCCTCCTCTTAGAGGAGGCACTGAGAGCTGTCAAATCCATAGAGATAGGAGATCAAGTGGTGGTTGCTGGCAGCTGGGGGAGGGGATGGAGAGTGAGTGTTTAACAAGCACAGTTTCAGTTTGAGAAGATGACAGAAGTTTTGGAGATGGACAGTGTGACTGTCACACAACAATGTGAATATACTTAATGTCACTGCGGAGTGTACCTAACAATGGTGAAAATGGTAAATTTTATGTTATGTACATTTTGCCACAGTGAAAGCTAAATAATAACAATAAAACAACACAATTTCTCTCAAGGCATCCATACTCTCTTTGTGGAAGTAGATGATAGACAGATAAATATACACTGTCACATGGTGAGAAAGACCTAGGGCAGGTGGGTAAGCTAACAAGGGCAGCGAAAAGCACCAGACAGGGGCCAAGCAGGTGTCTGCAGGAAGAACATTCCAGACTAAGGTGGAAATGTTCTGGGGATGCCCAAGAAGCTATAAGGGGGCTCCCATGGCTGGGCCAGTTGCCAAGAGTGTGGGGAGGGGCTGTG
This sequence comes from Perodicticus potto, assembly GCA_963574655.1. NCBI lineage: Eukaryota > Metazoa > Chordata > Mammalia > Primates > Lorisidae > Perodicticus > Perodicticus potto. The sequence goes on from CAUYRH010126113.1 coordinate 10,465, forward strand.
CTATGTCAGAGAGGGAGGGCAGGAAGGTGGCAGCCTAGTCTAACAGGCAGGGCACCCCTTGAAGAACTTTTAGCAGGAGAGAAAAGCCACCGATTTAGGTTTTTAAAGGCTGACTCAGGCTGCTCTATAGAGACTAGATGTCGGAGAGGGCAAGAAGGAAAATAAGGGGACCAGAAAAAATGCTTGGCTCAGGCAGAAATGGTGAGAAATGAAGAGACCCTCGTGTTCCTGGAAACAGAGCTAGTGGCCTTGCTGATGGAGGTGTGGAGGTGAGATGGGGGAGGTATCAAAGGTGCCAAAGATTCCAGGGTTTGGGCCTGAACAACCCGATCAGCAAATGACTCTGGACTTGTCAAATTTGAGTTGCTAATTATTTTTTTTGAGTATTTCCTTTTATTTTTTCAAATTAATATGAGGGTACAATTTTTAGGTTACATTGTTGCTAATTAGACATCCAAATGTCCAAGCTGGAGATATCAATTTGAGAGGTCCTGGCAAATAGATGGGATTAAAGCCAGGAAGTCCTTGCAGGTAGAAAATAACTGAGGACTAACCTTCAGGGGCAGAGGGAAACCAGAGGAGCGAAAAACAAGTGCTTCCAATGTGGTCAGACTGGCCACTCCAGAGAAGACTGCCCCCAGCAATACCACTGGCTGGGCAAGCCACCTGGCCCCTGTCCAGAATGCAAGGGTGAT
>CAUYRH010126114.1:0-17236 GCA_963574655.1 Perodicticus potto
CATGCCCAGCCTACTGGAGTATTTAAGTTACAACTGTAACTTCATGGGTATCCTAGCCGGCCCACTCTGCTCTTACAAAGACTACATTACTTTCATTGAAGGCAGATCATACCACATGATACATTCAGGTGAAAATGGGAAGGAAGAAATACAAAGCGAAAGAACAGAGCCATCTCCAAATGTAAGATCATGAGACTTTTCTGGAGCCCTGCAGGGGTGTCCAGCACAAGCTGCTTGTTGATTTTATGAGGACTTTTTTTGCTCATCTGTGGTGTTGTATATCATGAAAAGTACGCATGAACCCTTTTTGTTGTTGTTTTTAATCAGGTTTGTTAGTGCTTTGTGTATTTAATGTGTGGCCCCCAAACAACTCTTAATCTTCCAGTGTGCAGCAGAGGAAAAAAAGGTTGGACACCCTGGCTTTGGAGCATGTATTGGTTAGTCTTTAAAAAATGTTTTGTAAGAGAAATGACTCTTCACACTGTGCCTAAATAGTGATGCTTAGTACAAATACAGTCAAAATTAAAGAACAAATGTAAGTTTACATCAGTAACTGTGCTGATTTCCTTCATGAGAATAAAGCTTTATTGTCACAGAGTATTTTGCAAGAAAGCCCTTCTCATGCAATTGGCCAACCTAATTTTCCAGGCCTTTTTTTTTTTTTTAGCTTATGCCTTATGTTATAGCAGATTGTAAATACTCTGTGTGTTCTTCTTTCCTTTTCTGCTTTTCCTCTCTTCTTAATCATCACCAATTGAAATCTTACTCTTCTTCAAAGACCTCCTTCGAATAACACCTTTTTCACAAAACTGTTTCTGATTTGCACAACAAAGAGGTAGTCTAATTATCCGGAGTCACACGTGGTTAGCCGCTCTTTCCATCTTTACAGTAGGTCCTGTTATTCTACTTTAAGGAGGAAACAGACTCAGCAGCTAAGTAATTGGACCGTGATTTCCCAGGTTGGCAACAGGAGAACTAGAATTCAAACCAGTTCAGTCTGGATCCTAAAATCGCCTCACAACTGAACATTAAGTTTTACTTGTTTCAAACTGCCGAGGTACTTGGAACTGCTATGATGTTGCTTCGTAAAGAAAGGTGCAAGGCTGAGTTTCTGTGGGGTTTGATCTGGTTGGATATAAATGTTCCTTGAAAGGCCAGTCAGAAAGTCTGCAAAACGAAGAAAAAGAACTAGTGTTCCTCTGAATGTGGGGCTCAGAGCCAAGGGTCACCCCCTTTTTCCTGCAGACCTACCATCCTTTTTGTGTGGGCAACAAAGAGGGAATGAGGAAACGTGCACTCATTTGCAAAAGCCATTGTATTATTTACAACTGTGACTCCTGATGTCTCTAAGTGGGTTGAATTTCAGACTTACCCAGGCTGACCACATAATCCTTTAGAAGTCTCCCTGCCATAAAATAAAGTAAAGATAGTTATAGACAGCTTCTTAGTTTATTCTGGAATACTGGAAGGAGAATTAAAATCTAGGAATCAAGATATCGGACACTCAGTAAACAGTTTCGCTTTTTATCATTTTGGCACCTAATGTGTGTGGATCCTTTTCTTTCTTTCTTTCTTTTTTTTGAGACAGTTTCATTGTGTCGCCCTCCATAGAGTGCGGTGGCGTCACAGCTCACAACAACTTCAAACACTTGGGCTTAAGTGATTCTCTTGCCTCGGCCTCCCAAGTAGCTGGGTCTATGGGTGCCCGCCACAACACCTAGCTGAGGTTCCTTTTCTGTAAATGGAAAATCTTAATGTCTTCTCCATTTTAGAGAAGATGTAAAGTTCAAATAGTTTTATGATATTTTAGAAGTATACCAAATGCTATATAAACAGTAATAAGCCAAATGTAACAGAATAATACAAATTCATATTTTACTAGTGTTATCTCACTCTGAGTTTTTATGGGATTTACTCTGATAAAATGTCTCTTCTGATTGATAGACATAAACCAGAGGTTGTTGATAATGGCAGATATTCTTAATGCATTATCTCATCATTCTAATATATTTTAGTTTAAATTCCACATGCATATAGTTTACAAAGTCAGATAGTAGTAGTTATTCATAAATGCCTCACTGGCATGGGAAGCTCTTTATGTATTAGTGGTGGTTTGTGGACACCTGGGATCCAAAGCCATCTGGCTCTATTGTGGGGCGTCTCCCAGTGGTGTTTATTTGCATCAGCACTCACCAGTCTCTGTCTTGTGTCTATAGGTGTTTTCTCTGGGGCAGTTTTGTTTTGTTTCTTTCTTTCTTTTTTTTTTTTTTTTGGCTGGGGCTGGGTTGAAACCACCACCTCTGGCATATGGGGCCGGCGCCCTACTCTTTTGAGCCACAGGCACCGCCCGTCAGTTTTGTTTTTTGAGTGAAAGACCCTGTGGTCTGTTGTACAGACTTGGTTGTCCCTTGCTTTCTACTAGCCTTCCTCCGTGCTTTCTGTGATGCCCGATGCCTGCCTTGACTCATCCATTTTGGAGATTCTCATTGGTATTTGTGCCCCCTGGTAGCTGAGGTCAGGTATATGTTACCTTAATTTACTTTGTACAAATGAAGACCTAGAAACATTGTATGTAGTCTAATGGCCACAGTTTTTCTTCTACCTTATTCATTTGAATAATCATTTAAATAAGGTAGAAGAAAAACCTCATCGTTAGGTTAATATATAGGACTGTTCGTCTAATCTCACTTTGTTTTATAGTTATAATTTTTCACTGATTACCTTCTGAAAATCTTTTTTATTCATATGTATACATAAGATACTTTGGGAAGGACTGAAGAAAGGATAGACTTCTTTTACTGGAGGCAGGTTTAAGAAATAGCCAGGAAAGTGAGAACAATGACACCTGCAGCAAGGCATCCTTCAGCAGCCAGACCATCTAGCAGGGGCAACACCAGATATGGCAGATTTCCTAGAAGTGCAATAAATGTAGCATATGCTGTGACTCTTACTTTTGAGCCATTCTTTTTGCACTGTTACATGTGTGTTAAAATATGGATCTTCATTTATAAATTACTTGAGTTAATTTGAATATTGTTTGGTTATTATACAGGGCACTCTAAACCCAGTTGTTTTTTTACATACCTTCACCTGAATCTAGCCTTTTCTTTTTCCCACTTGTTTCTTTCCCTTCACAGTCTGTATAATCTTTTTTTATACCAAATGAGGTCGAAGTGTTTTGGGCTTCTAAAAATATGAAATACTATAGGTTGGTAATTTAACCTTACAACAGTATTGCAAAGAATGGCCGAATCTGAGTCTTTGATGAAAATCTTTAGTCTTCACAGGTGTATGGCTCTTTTGACTTTATCATTCTTGAACAAAGTTGTATTAACTTTTGTATTTAAAGAGATAGTTTATAGTAAAAAAAAAAGTTCACGGGATGCCTAGAATATGGAAAATGGAGAAAAGGCACAATGTAAAAAAAATACATAAAATCCCCTAGGTACCCACTTCTGTTTACACCTATACACTTATGCCTTCTTTTGGATTTTTATTTCCTGAATGTGCTGAAAACCCAAATTGATGTTTTACTATGAGTTGAGCCGTAACTTAGGTAGGAGTTACAGATAAGTTTGGAAGTATTCATAGTATGAGATCTTGGAGGTCTATACTAAGTGCAGTATAGCACTTGATTTTTGGCCAGGACAGTTACAGGTTGGTGCTACATTAAGGAAAATTAATTTGTTGACAGTACATAAAATGAATTAGCAGAGTATGGGTGAAGTTTACAAAATCTCATCTTTCACTTTTCAGATTGCAGTTATTCAGAAGCTCTTAGTCTGTGGACTTTCCTTATTGTTCCACTTGACTATCTCCAAAACATTGCCTGTGGAGTATAACATCGATGAGCATTTTCAAACTATAGCTTCGTGGCCAGCAAAGGTGACCTATCTGTATGTCTCTCTCTTGGCTGCCAGACCCAAATACTATTTTGCATGGACATTAGGTAAGTAACATGTAAATGGACTTTTTTGCTTATATGTCGGAATAAGTCAGTGGATCAATGAAAAGACAACAGATACTTACTGAGTGCCTGTCGCTTGTTAGATTCTGTGCTAGCCAGAATAGATACTGATACATACAAAACATAGTCTTTACCCTCAAGATGCTTAAAATTTAGGATGGTTGTTTTAAACCTTCCACTGTGATATATGTTAGACTTTTAACATAGTATAATATATTATAATATGCTCTGTACTGTATCAGCAATAAAATGATATTGGTGCACTGGAGGTAGTCAGTTATGCTCGTCTGATAGATTAAATATTGGGAAAAGATAGCATTCACTTGTGCCTTTACAATTGACTGTGATTCCAGCAAGTAGGAGGTGGCTAGTTTTGTACTCGTGAGCAAAGAGGCATAGACGTGCCTTGATTGTCATGGCAGGTGTAGCAGGGGCCGTGCAGGAAAGAGGGACCTAGGAAGGAGAAGTGGGGCTTTCATGGGACCTCACCTGCTCTATTGAATGAGCCATAGAACTTTCCAGTAGGTTGATGGCTTGATCCTATGGCAGCAGAAGATAATTCTGGCCATAGTTTGGAGTTTGAACTGAAATGAAAAGTCACTTCACTTGATAATTTGAAACCTCTTTTATATGTGTTGTCTTTTATCCATAAGATCATAAACCCTTATATTCTTGTGTCCTGCTTGTCTCGTTTGTATTTGGTACTCAACGAATATTTGAACCAATACATGAAGAAGCACACCAGCCAGATAAAGCCAACAAAAGGCCTGGGGGCTGCATCTTGCCCTCGGTTTTATTTTGATTGCAGTGAAACACAGTTGGGGACGGGAAGCGGCGTTTCCAGTCTTTCATCACACAGCTGCACCATAGCAGCATTAGAAGTTACTTTAACCTGCAATTTCGTAATGAATTAAAATGCATGTGCAATGTTACCTCGTATAGATTTTAAACTAACATTGCTTTGAGGATCAAAAGTTTTTATTCCAGCCGAATATGAACATCAGTGATACCAAATGGTGTTTTACTAAATTCTGACATAATCTGACTTTCATTTGAACCTGGAAATTTTTCCACACCAACCTGTTTTTAGGGTTTTATAAGAAATGTGACTTGTGTGTTGAACCACTAGATTTACAGAAGCCTTCTGCATATTCTTAGATTTGATTGGATATGTAATTGTTATAAAGCTACTGTCAGCAGAATGAGGTCATTGAATTCATAAGGCTTTTGAGAAAATCATAAGATCTTTGTAAATATGTAAAACTGTGGGTGGTGCCTGTGGCTTAGGGGTTAGGGCGCTGGCCCCCTATACCAAGGGTGGCGGGTTTGAACCCGGCCCTGCCAAACTGCAACAAAAAATAGCCGGGCATTGTGGCGGGCCCCTGTGGTCCCAGCTACTCGGGAGGCTGAGGCAAGGGAATCGCCTAAGCCCAGGAGTTGGAGGTTGCTGTGAGCTGTGTGACACCACGGCACTCTACCGAGGGCGAAAAGGTGAGACTCTGTCTCTTAAAAAAAAAAAAGTAAAAATGCACGAGTTATAATTATTTTTTTTTGGTTATAACAAATAAGATGATTTGTAGGAGACTTCTGATACCCCAGCCCCAATATATATGTATTTTTTTTGAGACAGAGCCTCAAGCTCTCACCCTGGATAGAGTGCTGTGGCATCACAGCTCACAGCAACCTCCAATTCCTGGGCTCAAGCCAGTCTCCTACCTCCGCCTCCCAAGTAGCTGGGACTACAGGCGCCCGCCACAACACCCGGCCATTTTTTGGTTGCAGCTGTCATTGTTGTTTGGCAGGCCCGGGCTGGATTCAAACCCGCCAGCTCAGGTGTACGTGGTTGGCGCCTTAGCCGCTTGAGCCACAGGCGCCGAGCCCCCAGCCTCAATATTTGATTTAACGGTCAGCTAATTCCTTTTTCTTGATTCCTCCTTAAGGAAATAGATTAGAATATATGAGGATAACAATTTGAACTACATTTAAAGAATATAAATAATTGTTAGCCATAAGACTGTAAGGTTACTCAGTTCAACAAATACTTACTCTATGTCTGTAGTGGCTTAATCAATACAAGTAATGGTTTAGGGCCCAGTAGTGGGTAAGCCCTGAAGTCTTAAGTTTTGATTTTGCACCAGTGGAGAAGTTGATTGAAAGGCTTAGCACCTGTCTGCATACCTTCATCTCCACTCCCCACTGACTTTATTTTGATATAGGGTCTTGCTGTATTACCTAGGCTAGAGTGCAGTGGCATCATAGCTACTGTAGCCTTAAATTTCAGGACTCTGCCAGCCTGTGAGTAGCTGGGACTTATAGGCATGTGCCACCAGGCCCAGGTAATTTTTCTGTTTTTTACAGAGGCGAGCTCTGTGGCCTAAGCCGGTTTCAAACTTCTGGGTTCAAGTGATTTTCGTAGCCCCCACTGACTTGTTGGTCCTCAAATTGGAGTTTAACAATCTCTGGAAGTCCAAAAATATGTTTTTGGGAATCTAAGATTTTCTAAATTCTTTAATTTCATTTTTGCATTTCGATGATCGTTTTAAAAAGAACAATGTAAGTCTATTCTGGATCCTGTGGATAATTACCTTGCTGATGTCAGTGTCCACATATGCATTTCTAAGTTGTAATTTTAGTGATACAAAGTGCTACCTAGACTACGTCGGATTTAATTTGTTAATTTGTGGTTTCTCAAAAAAGGAATCGGGGCTCAAGGTCTCCTCATTCCCGTGGCTCTGCCTTCTTTTCCTCACCAGTTCACAAAAGGATTTCTGGAGATACGAGTAGTTTTTTCCCTTTAACTCAAGTTTTTGGGTTTTTTTTTGTAGAGACAGAGTCTAACTTTATCGCCCTCCGTAGAGTGCCGTGGCGTCACACAGCTCACAGCAACCTCCAACTCCTGGGCTTAGGGGATTCTCCTGCCTCAGCCTCCCGAGTAGCTGGGACCACAGGCGCCTGCCACAACGCCCAGCTATTTTTGTTGTTGTTGCAGTTTGGCTGGGGGCTGGGTTTGAACCCGCTACCCTTGGTATATGGGGCCTGCACCTTACTGACTGAGCCACAGGTGCCGCCCCAGCCTTTAACTCAAGTTTTAAAAAACACTGGCTTAGGCTCTGCGCCTGTGGCTCAATGGGCTAAGGCGCCAGCCACATACACCTGAGCTGGAGGGTTCGAGTCCAGCCCAAGCCCACCAAACAACAATGACGGCTGCAACCAAAAAATAGCCAGACGTTATGGCGGGCACCTGTAGTCCCAGCTACTTTGTAGGCAGAAGCAGGAGAATCACTTGAGCCCAGGAGTTGGAGGTTGTTGTGAGCTGTGATGCCACGGCACTTTACCAGGGGGACAGCTTGGGAGGCTCTGTCTCAAAACAAACAAACAAACAAACAAAAAAACATTGTCTTAGCCATGTAGAGACAGGTTGAAATTTAAATCGATGTTAATGGTCAGTTGTTTGGAATCACAAATTATTAAATTTACCTTCATATTAATGAAACTTGGAAGCTCTCTGGGGAGTTGGGTTACCTGAGGTAATAGGTGAGCTGTTGATAAGTGTTGGGGGGGACAGGTACCTGAAACTTTGATTTCCCTGGTTCTCTTTGCATCACTGTTGACCACACCCTGGGTCAGTCCTGTTGTCAGATGAGAAGTTGATTGGGAGTTCAGTTGCGCTCTGACCACAGCAGGCCAAAAACAGTGGGAGAGAATAAGTTTTGGGACATGGTGCAGCCACGAGGGACAAAGGTGTTCTCCGGCCGCCGTTGGGGGGGTGTACACCATATTGTTAACAGATTTGATTTTTAATTCTCTTGAACATGAATTCTACTGTATTGATAGGATTATCTTAAAGGCTCATATTTATTTGACCAAAGTCTGCTGACCTCATTAAACCTGACAAGGGGATGAACTTGCTTGTTTATTCCTTTTTTCCCAAGGTGTAATCTGTTAAAGTCTTGTTTGATGTACTCAAAGGCCCTAATAAGCCATGAAACAATTTAGGGTACGTGCCCATGTAAGCATGTTATTTTGCTGGATTTTCATGGTTTTCAATTTGTTTATTTTTTGGTCATGACACAGATAGCATCAATTATAAACACTCTTTCAGTTGATTAGAAAAGGGCTTATTTGAGGCAGAAACTTCCTTTGCAGCTTAATCAATCAGATATATAGAACAAAATTGGCTAATTGAACATAGTGGTAAAAAGGATTAGAAAACAAATTCTGGATGCATATACATCAAGTGGGTTCTAGTGAGCCAATAAAGAAAAACTTAGAATGAAAATATTATGCCTTGGGCGGCGCCTGTGGCTCAGTGGGTGGGGTACCAGCTCCATATACTGAGGGTGGTTTGTTCAAACCCAGCCCCACCAAACTGCAGCAAGAAAATAGCCGGGCGTTGTGGCGGGCGCCTGTGGTCCCATCTTCTCGGGAGGCTGAGGCAAGGGAATCGCCTAAGCCCAGGAGTTGGAGGTTGCTGTGAGCTGTGTGATGCCACGGCACTCTATCAAGGGCAACAAAGTGAGATTCTGTCTGTACAAAAAAAAAAAAAAAATTGTGCCTCATTTATATATTCTTATTTATAATAAAAATCAAGTATGTGAGTAAAAAGTACATGTTGATTCCAGGGCAAAACATCCCCTCGTGGTAATAGATGACTGAGCACGCTCCTCTGTGTCCCACTGAAGCATTCTGATATTGGAGAGTATTTCCTCCATTAAGTCTTCACCTTTAGCTCATGGGTCCTCAATAACTTTTAAATCCACTTTGCCTCAACTTAATGCTTAATATCTCATGTTTTGTTAACGAGATTGTCCTGGATGAGGTCGTCACTTATTCTCATTGTATGTGATGTTTCTGACCTCTCCTATAAATTAGAATAAGCCACTTTTACTGTGTAGTAATGAAAGATCATAATACATAGTTTACCGGGCGCAGTGGCTCACACCTGTAATCCCAGTACTCTGGGAGGCCAAGGTGGGTGGATTCCTGAGCTCACGGGTTCAAGACCAGACTAAGCAAGAGCAAGACCCCATCTCTAAAAAATAGCCAGGTGTTGTGGCAGGTGCCTATAGTCCCAGCTACTTGGGAGACTGAGGCAAAAGAATCACTTGAGCCCAAGAGTTTGAGGTTGCTTGAGCTATGACACCACAGCACTCTATGGAGGGTGACAGAGTAAGACTCTGTCTTAACAAAATATATAAATAAATAAATACCATATAGTGACACATTCCTTCTTGGAGAATATGGTAGATTGTTAAGAGGTTCTTAATCCTGTTTTCTTTCTTTGTTTACTACAGCTGATGCTATTAATAATGCCGCAGGCTTTGGTTTCAGAGGATATGACAAAAATGGAGCAGCTCGTTGGGATTTAATTTCCAATTTGAGAATTCAGCAAATAGAGGTTGGTAGTAAATCGTTAAGAAGTTAGTTACTGCTCATGCCTGTAATCCTAGCACTTGAGGAGGCCTAGACAGGTGGGTTGCTTGAGCTCAGGAGTTTAAGACCAGACTAAGCAAGAGTCAGACCCTATCTCTACTAAAAATAGAAAAACTAGCCAGGTATTGTAGTGGGTGCCCGTAATCCCAGGTACTAGGGAGGCTAAGGCAAGAGAATGACTGGAACCCAGGAGTTTGAGGTTGCTGTGAGCTATGATACCATGGTATTCTACCCAGGGTGACTCTCAAAAAGAAAAGGAAAAAAAAAAAAAAACCTTACCTTATGATATTTTAATGTACCATAGTTTACTTTCATAGGTTATGACATGATGTCCTAAGAGTGGTTTTGAAGGATTTTAAAAAATAATAATACTCATTCTGCTGTTCACCCAGTATTTATTGGTGATCAACCATGTGCCCGAGTTACTGAGGAGCGAGTGAATAGGTGTAGTTGAGCCCTCATGGAGTGTTAAAGATTACAGGGTACAGAAAAATAGGTAATGATCAGGGGGCTATGTGGGTGTTTCTGATGTAGGCATCCAACTTAGATGAGCTGGCTAAGGGAGGAGGAGTATCCCAAAGAAAACACACTTGGAGTTCTAAATGATAATTTGGAGATTGCCAGAAGCTCCACTTGGAGGGAGCAGCCTGAGGGATGGGAAGGGTGTGGCCACGTAGGCTCATGGGATGGAGAATATGGAGGCCAGGCCACACACACTCTTAGAGGCCATAATAAGAGTTGAGACCAGGCACAGTGGCCCACACCTGTAAGCCTAGCACCTCGGGAGGCCAAGAGTTCAAGATCAGACTGAGATCAGTAGTGAGAGTCTGTCTCTACCAAAAAATTAAAAAATTAGCCAGATGTTGTGGCATGTACCTATTGTCTAGCTACTGAGGAGGCTGAGGCAGGAGGACTGCTTGAACCGGAGATCTTGAAGTTGCAGAGATCTGTGATGGCACCACTGCCCTGTAGCCTAGGCATCAGAGTGAGACTCTGTATCAAGAAAAAGTTTTCAAGTTTCTTATAAAAGTAATGGAGCACTGTGGATGGGATGGCGTGTGTGTGTGTGTGTGATATACATATGTGCATGTGCAAGAGAAGTGATCAGTAGGTGTTTGCGAAGGATCTGGTGCATAGAATAGGAATGTGTTGCCACCAAGAGGCACCTGTTAGGAGGAGGATGTGTTAATCCAAGATGTTGGTGACCGAAAGCAGAATGCTCCCATAGCACGAGAAAGACATTAGCATATTGGAGAGGTGCGTATGAGATTCAGCAGAACTTGACGACAAATTGGAATTGTCAAGAAAGAATGAGTTATGAATCTGGCCCAGATGTCTGGTTTAAACAGCTAGGTCTGATGTTGTCCCTTAGATGAGGGACAAAGTAGAGGCACAGGTCTGAAGGGAAAGTTAGTGTGCTCATGTTGCAGACTGAGTTGTCCAGTAGGCATGTGAAGAGTCACTCTCAGAGTCACCCGAGGTGAGAGTTTGGAAGCTCTCAGCAGCTCAAGCCTGGGAGAAGGTGAGACGAGAGGAGAGTTCCTGAAGGAACACCAGGGCTGAGAGGTTGGGCGAGGAAGGCATTTTGGGAAGAGTCACCACAGAGAGAAAAACTTATGAAAAGGATTATTCCAAATAGGAGAAAACTTTAGGTGAAAGATCAGCAGGGGACTTTGTAACGACTGGTTGGGGCTGGTCTCACCCAGGAGCCTGAGCATTACTAAAAATGGACGGTCGGGGACAAAGTGCCGTGGGTGTGATGCTGTGGGGAACACGCACCATCTCTCCAGGAGTCTGCCAAGATAAGTGAGCCTGCGTCAGGTCTCTGAGTCTTCTAAATTTAGAAGGAATGTGGAGTACAGAAAAGCAGAAGTGGGAAATAGGGGGGACGTGTGTTCCAAGTGATTCCAGATTAAGAGAGACTTTGGTCATATGTACGACATGCACCTTTTTGTGGATCGTGATCAAGCACACCAACTGGATAAAGACTTTTTAGGTTTGGCACCTGAAGTTCAGTGGTTAGGGCGTGGCCACATACACCGGGGCTGGTGGGTTTGAACCGGGCCCTGGCCTGCTAAATAACAATGACAACTATAACAAAAAAAATAGCTGAGCTTGTGGTGGGCACCTGTAGTCCCAGCTACTGGGGAGGCTGAGGCAAGAGAATCACTTAAGTCCAAGAGTTGATTTTTTTTTTTTGAGACAGAGCCTCAAGCTGTCGCCCTGGGTAGAGTGCGGTGGCATCACTGCTCACAGCAACCTCCAACTACTGGGCTTAAGCTATTCTCTTGCCTCAGCCTCCCAAGAAGCTGGGACTACAAGCACCTGCCACAATGCCCGGCTATTTCTTTTTTGGTTGTAGTTGTTGTTTTGCAGGCCTGGGCTGGATTCAAACCTGTGAGCTCTGGTGTATGTGGCTGGTGCCTTAGCCGCTTGAGCTACAGGCGCTGAGCCAGCCCAAGAATTTTTGAGGTTGCTGTGAGCTGTGACACAACAGCACTCTACCTAGGGCGACAGCTTGAGACTCTGTCTCAGAAAAAGACTTCTTAAAAAAAAGATCAGAAATATTTCAATACAAAGTAGGTATTAGATGATATTTAAAGAATTATTATCAATTTTGTTAGGTCTGGTCAAGATTTTTTTTAAGCCCATACATATTAGACACAAATGCTGGAATATTTACGGGTGAAATAAGATATGTGATATTTGCTTCAAAAATTTCTTAACATCAGTAATAAAAGTGGGGAGGGGAGGAGCAAATTGATAATTGTCGAAATTGAGTTGTGGGTATGTGGCACCACCTTAAGATCTTTGAGATACTTTTTCCTGAATCACCCCCTTCACTAAATTTTGATACCACAGATAGACCTTGAGTAAGTTTTTTTGCATCTTGAGATCCAATTTTTATCCTCATGGGGGTGATGTCACCCCACTGAAAATGCGTGGTGTATGAGAACAAGTTAAGAACGGAGTTAATTTTTCTGAAGGAGGAACTGGTCTTCAGTGCTAAGAGCTGCTAAGGCATCAAGTGAGAGAGGAGCCCTCGTCATCTGGGGTTTTGTAAACAACAGTTTTTAGGGAGGGATCGGGGTAAAGGCGAGAAGACACAGCTCTCGGGAGATCATCACCCAGAGAGGAAGGGGGTTCCAGATAGGGCAGTAGTGGACGGGAACAAACAAACGGCTGAGGAGAGCTTCCGTTTTGTTTAAGTTTGTTTTAAAGTAAATTGAAACATTTCTACGGATGAGGAGGATGTGAAAATACTGTTGAAGGAGAGAGAGACTTACTGATAAATGAGGTTCCTGAGAAGAAGGAAAAGGGGAGATGTGAGGTAGAGAAGGGGTGTAGGTACTGACCCCGAGGAAGGAGACAGGGTCTGTGTGCACGCCGCTGAGTCTGGGATTTGGTGGTGAGGCTTTGGAATCTGAGGATTTGTATCATTTCTATAAAGTAGGAGTCCAGTATTTTGACTCCTGTTTTGAGGAAGGGAAGAGGTGATAGAGCCAGAGATACAAATGAGGAACTTTGAAGTACTTGGTTGAACCCTATGAAATTACTGGTTCTTAAATGTCTTTTTGACTTCAGGAAGAAGAAAAGGTAATTTCAAATGATTCACTCCAGTATCTTTTTTCAAGAAGAGGAGAATAATCTGTCTAGGGAAACAAGGGTTGTTTGGTAGGCTGAGGGCCTGGCTGAAATTGAGAACCGTGCGCTTATGACAAAGGTCTAGATGGTGCATGAGATTCTGCAGTCTGGTTGGGAAGGTGGAGAATATGGTTGATTTGGAGTTCAGATTTTGATTGATAGGTGAGTAGAAAAGGAAAAGAAACAAAATCATCAAATATTCAGATGAGCATAGTAAATACAATGGACCACAGAATCTGAAATGGTCAGAAGACCAGAGAGAGTAACATGGGATAAAAGTAGATGGGGCAGGAGACCAAAGAGGGTTTCCTCTAAGATCAGAGACTCACTTCAGTGAGAAAGCTGGGAAGGTCGGAAGCCCCAGCCTGGAGGCTGCGAGGGCACGTCTAGTCTTTCCCAGGTAGGGCAGAGACAGATGGTGCCATGATTCAAAGTAGCCGGGGAACTGAGAGAGGACAGCTGGGTGGGGCATCCTTCTGGACGTTCACTCCACTCAGAATGATGGCCGAGCTTGTCAGGGAGAGGAAGATGACAAGGCGATGCATTAAAGGGCATTTGTGTACTCTGTCAGGAGTTTCTTGGGAATAACCATGGCAACCCTTGTCAGTGTTAATGTGTGGGTGAGGGTAACCCATTCACCTCATAGATGTTCAATAATAAATAATTACTATTTAGACAAACAGTATTAAGGAAAGAGAAATCAGCATACTTGTTAAGTAATTCTTAATTTTAATTTTTTGGCAAGATAATATATGATTACTTATATTTAAAGCTTCATTAGTATGTTGCCCAAAAACAGTAAGTTCCTTTGTTTTTCAGATGTCAACAAGTTTTAAGATGTTTCTTGATAATTGGAATATTCAGACAGCTCTTTGGCTCAAAAGGTATGTTCCTTCAAGATGTGTTTTAGCATCTAGTGCTTAAAGTCAAGCTTCACTGAGTTCAGATTCCTAATTAAATTAATAATGTGTAGAGTGATCCTGTGTCCTCAGGTCACCCAGGAAATGCTTTTAGCATCCCCTAAGCCAGACACTATCAGATCAGAACTGTTTGGGCTTGAGTCACTAATCCAGCTGTCCCTGCCTGCTCAGCCTCCCTTAGGCCCCTGCTGCAGTCTGGAGTCCCCAGTGTCTCCCTGTGACATCCATTAGAGAACCTGGTTTCAGTAAGTAAGACCTGTATAACCACTGTACCTGTGCCCTGGGTTTTCTGGAACTGTTCCTGTTGTAAATGTTCCAGTTCAATAGATCTTTATATCTTAGGCACAGGATATGGAGATGAGTAGGATACAACCCAGCCCCTGGAAGTGGACAAGTCCACAGTTTCGCTGAGGACACAGCTGTGCGATCAGATGCATGCTGTTCCCTCAGGGAGGAAGGGGAGGGAGGACAGGACAGGAGCTGTGAGGGCACAGGGGAGTGAGGCGGACAAGTAGTGATAGTTGACCTGAGATTTGAGCAGGAGTGTGTGCTGTAAACAAGGGCAAGGCACAGGCAGCCGGGTGGAGTGGCAGGTGCGACAGAGCCGGGGTTGCACGGGAGCTTCCAGGGAGTCTCTCTCATTGTCCCTCCAAGCACATTGTCCCATCTTGAATTTGTTTCATAAAATACTGCCCCTGTAATGGTAGGGCTCCGAGTGCCCTTCTTTGTGGTGCCCTTTTTAAAATGACAAGTTGAGGATTTTTATCCCTTGAGGCAGCTGACATGTATTATCTTTACTTCATGGTGCCCTGCAATCTCCCCACTGGCTGCTGATTCTCTGAGCTAATCTCTTGTGTTATTTTTTGTTGTTACTGTTAAAATTTGACATTTTGAGGAAAGTGTTACCTTCATTGCAGTTTTCTACTCTGTTATAGGAAAACTATAGACTAAGCACAACCTATTTGCCAGAAAAGAATAGTGTTATTAGGTCAGTTGAAAGTTCTTGATTTTTTAAAAGAAAGTAGTGAAATAATATAGAATAATAATTACTTTAAAATTTATACTTTATAAATTATAGACTCTTAGACATTAGAATTGACAATTTTAGTTATTATACATACCAATAAGAAAATGAGAATTAAATTTATGTTCCTATATTTGACACAATAGCTATAACCTGAGATTACATATCAAATTATTGCCTAAGACAAGTTGTATTTATTTTTCTGGTTGTCCTGCAAGGTAATGGAGTGCATGTGTCATCTTCTTGGGCTTTGTCAACTTAGATCACTCACTCTGCTTGGCTCTCTGTGCTTTTCATGGTTTCCAGGGTGTGTTATGAACGAGCCTCCTTCAGTCCAACAGTCCGGACATTCGTCCTCTCTGCCATCTGGCATGGGGTGTACCCAGGATATTATTTGACATTTCTAACAGGGGTGTTAATGACATTAGCAGCACGAGCTGTAAGTATCAAGAATTTCATTTTATAGCGGCGCCTGTGGCTCAAAGGAGTAAGTTGCCAGCCTCATATGCCAGAGTTGGTGGGTTCAAACCCAGCCCTGGCCAAAAAGAATTTCATTTTGTAATTCAGCATTCCACTTGAACTTCCCTGGGCTGGGTTCGAACCCGCCAACCCCAGTGTATGTGGCTGGCACCCTAGCCACTGAGCTACAGGTGCCGAGCCATGGATCTGGGCTTTGAAAGATGAATGGTATTTTATGTGGAACGAAGTATAATGGGGGAGAAGATGACATGAGGCACATTCCACTTGAAGGCTGAGTAAATCTCTTTCACAAGGTGGACCCCGTGTCTTTGGCCATGACCAGCATCAGATTTTCTACTAGAAGTGAGGTGTGTAAGTGTGTGCGTGTTCACTGAATGCACATGCGTGCTCGGCTGCATGCTTAGTCGTGTGAGGAGAACACATGTTTTTATACATTGTGGGCACTCATAAAATGTTGCTTTATCTTTACAAAGTTTTCTGAAGAGATAAAAACAGTTAAACAAAGATGACCAGAATGATAGTTTAATTTTAGAAGTGTTTTCCAAAAACTGTAACCTTTGAGTGGACTTTGAGATGAAGAGGAGATGGTGGATAGGCCAAGATGGGTAGAAGAGCTGTCCCCAGTGGGAGACACCTCATTAGAGCTGGGTCTCGGGCTCGGCACCTGTAGCTTAGTGGTTAGGGCGCCAGCCACATACACTGACTCCAGCCCAGGCCTGCCAAATAACAAAGACAACTACAACAACAACAAAAATAGCTGGGTGTTGTGGCAGGCACCTGTAGTCCCAGCTACTTGGGAGGCTGAGGCAAGAGAATTGCTTAAGCCCAAGAGTTTGAGGTTGCTATGAGCTGCGACCCATGGCACTCTACCCAGTGCAACATAGGGAGACTCTGTCCCAAAAAAAAAAAAAGAGAAGTGGACATGGCTCTTCAGAGTATTTGCCTGGTTAGAACCTGGACTGTTATCTTGGGAAACAATTGAGAGATTAGATTGGTGATGTGGGGAGAGGAAAGGGAAAAGATAATTTGGTCTACGTTCTTGAAAGCCAGTTAGAGGAAAGCAATATGATAATAAAAAAGGTATTTACATAAGCTTATTATGATACTCATGGGTAAGAGAGCTTTATTTAACAAATAGCAGATATTTGCTTTATTCAATTTTAAGGTACCTTAATGATGTATGAAGGAAATTTCAAGAAGTATTAACTAAGGGCTATACCTTCTGGTATTTTGTACATGTAATTCAAAACATATTGTATTTGTATATATATGTACACGTAGCTTGTGTATTCCTGTATGCTAGATGCCATAATTATTATGGATAGTAAGTACCATAGATGTTGACAATGAAAGAAATCTCTTATGGTTAGGTTGACTAGAGATGGCCTCATTAGAAAACTGTTTGCCCAAGGCAGGTGGATCACCTGAGCTCAGGAGCTCCAGACCAGCCTGGGCAAGAGCAAGACCCCTATCTTCACTAGATGGGCATTGTGGCAGGCACCTTTTGTCTCAGCTACTTGGGAAGCTGAGGCAGGATCACTTGAGCCCAAGAGTTGGAGATTGCTGTGAGCTGTGATGCAACGGCACTCTACCCAGGGTGACAGAGTGAGACTCTGTCTCAAAAAAAAAAAAAAAAAAAAAAAGAAAGAAATAAAAGGGTTTTAATATGGGGGGTTTTGTTTGTTTTTTTATAAAGAGTTATAACTATTTGGCCCTTGGTAGATTGCAGTGGTGTCACAGCACACAGCAACCACCAAAGATTGGGCT